>JAMLFY010000004.1:44885688-45017495 GCA_030441495.1 Dalbergia oliveri | reverse complement strand
AGAGGTAAAATCGACCTCCATTTCCACGTCAATCAAGATCACAGGTGCAAGGAAGGACTTCCATCAAGGAAGACCGAACAACAACAGGCAAAAGGACATAATAATCCAGGCAAGCAATTCAGCAACAACAACAATAATAACAATAAAGGGAAAGCACTACAAAGGTCCGCAGCACCTCCACGACCCCCACCATCCATGGAATGTCCTCATCGGCAAGAATCATGGGAGCATGCCACATATAAAGCAGAACAAATGTGCTGCTCCAATTGTGAAAAACAGGTCATTCTCAGGAGATGCATGAGGAACAGGGAACCCCCAATCCCAAGCCGAGGAAGGATTTTCACCGGGTTAATGGTAAAGACAACAAAGTGGCAAAATCTCGTGGAAGGTAAGTGTAATATGTATGGTAAAACTTAATTGTACTGTATGATTCTGCGCTTCCCATTCTTTTATCTCCCACTCATGTGTTAAAACCCTTAACTTGCATATAATTGAGCTTCCTTTTGACCTTATTGTTTCCCTCCTGGAAAACCCGTTAGGACTTGTAAATGTTGTTTAGATTGCCATTTTGTTATTGAGAATAGATCATTTGTTTTAGATCTCATTTGCTTACCCATGCAAGGTTTAGATGTGATTCTTGGCATGGATTGGCTAAAGCCAACCGTGTCCTGTTCACTGCTATGAGAAAACCATTACTTTTCTTCTTCCCATTAGACCTAAGAAACCCATAAGTCTTTACATAACATGGAAATGGACTGTGGTAAGGGTGAGAGTAAAGGTTATATTTTCTTAGCCATGATGTAGACTTTGAGCAAAGTATCGATGAGATACCATAGTAAGAAATTATCCCGAAGTATTTCAGGATGATACAGAGTTTCCCCAGAGAGAAGATAGAGTTTTCCATAGAATTGCTTGGGTCCAGGTCCATATCCATAGCCCCATAGGATGTCCCCATTAGAGTTGACCGAGTTGAAAGCTCAATTGGAGGATTTATTGGAGAAAAAGTTTGTTAGACCTAGTGTCACCTTGAGAGCCCCTGTGTTGTTTGTGAAGAAAAGGATGGGAGTATGAGGATGTGTGTTGACTATAGGCAATTGAATAAAGTGAGGTGAAGAACAAATACCCTTTGCCTAGGATAGATGACTTGATGGACCAGTTAAAGGGCAAGGTGTTTTCTAAGATTGATTTGAGGTCATTACCACCAGATTAGGGTGAGAGATGAAGATATACCAAAACGGCCTTTCATCCCAATACGGCCATTTTGAGTTTGCAGTAATGTCCTTTGGATTAACCAATGCTCAAGCAATTTTTATGGATTACATGAATAGGATCTTTAGACCCTATTTAGATCAGTTTGTGGTTGTCTTTATAGATGACATTCTCATCTACTCTAAGACCCACGAGGAGCATGAACGCCACCTAACTATAGTACTGGAAATCCTGAAGGAAAAGAAACTATATGCCAAGCTTTCTAAGTGTGAATTCTGGTTGGATGAGGTGAAATTTTTAGGGCATGTAGTATCTAAGAAAGGAATTGCTGTAGATCCTAGTAAGGTGGAAACGGTTGTAAACTGGAAAGACCAACCACGGTCACTGAAGTAAGGAGCTTCTTAGGTTTAGCTGGTTATTACCGTCGGTTTATCAAGGGATTTTCCCAGATTTCCCTTCCTGACTAAGCTAACTAGGAAAAACACCTCTTTTTCATGGACCCGGAGTGTGAAAAGAGCTTTCAACTGAAACACAAGCTAACCTCAACCCCTGTTTTAGTGTTCCCGACCCCAATGTGCCTTTCGAAGTGTCCTGTGATGCTTCAGGAAGGGTTTGGGTTGTGTCCTGATAGGATAGGCAAGTGGTGGCCTATGCATCGAGGCAACTCAAGCCACATGAGGCAAATTACCCCCCATGACCTTGAGTTAGCCGCTCGTGTTTGCTCTAAAGATTTGGAGACACCATTTATACGGAGTGAGGTTTGAGGTGTTTTCTGATCACAAGAGTTTGAAATATCTCTTGATCAAAAAGAGCTAAACATGAGGCAAAGAAGGTGGATGGAGTTTTTAAAAGATTATGATTTCGGGTTAAACTATCCAGGTAAAGCTAATGTTGTAGCTGATGCCCTAAGTAGGAAATCCTTACAAGTGTCCCGTTTGATGGTGAAAGAGATTGAGTTAATTGAGCAATTTAGAGACCTCAACCTAGGAATGACCTTGACCACTAAGGGCATAAGAGCTTGTCACCTTAGTGTGACAAGTGAATTCAAGGAAAGAATTGCTCAAGCCCAAAGGAAAGATAAGAATTTCAAGAGACCTTAGAGGCGGTAAGAGCTGATAAGTTGAAAGGTTTTACCCAAGGGAATGATAGTTTATGGAGGTTTGAAGGTCGTATATGTGTACCTGCTAGTGGTGACCTCCGAAAGGATATTTTGGAGGAAGCCCATAAGAGTCATTTCACCCTCCATCCTGGTGCCACCAAGATGTATCAAGATTTGAGGAAGATGTTCTGGTGGCCTGGATTGAAAAAGGATGTGTGCACATGGGTGAATAAATGCTTGGTATGTCAAAAGGTGAAGATTGAGCACCAAAGACCCTCTGGAATGTTGCAACCCCTATCAATCCCCGAGTGGAAGTGGGATAGTATCTCCATGGATTTTGTAACTGGACTCAGGAGGACCAAGCGAATCATGACGCCATTTGGGTAATAGTGGATCGGTTGACTAGTCAGCCCACTTTTTACCTATTAAGGTGACTTATTCCTTGGATAGGTTAGCACGTATATATAAGGAGATAGTAAGGTTACACGGAGTCCGTCGACGATAATCTCGAATCGAGAATCGCGATTCACGTCACGGTTTGGGGAGCCTTTCAGAAGGCGTTTGGTTAAAGCTGTGTTTGAGCACGGCTTATCACCCCCAAACGGACGGTCAATCTGAAAGAACTATCCAAACTTTGGAGGACATGTTGAGGGCTTGTGTTTTAGATCAAAGAGAGAGTTGGGTAAGTACCTGCCCTGATTGAATTTGCATATAACAACAGTTATCATGCAAGTATCGGTATGGCACCATACGAGGCCCTCTATGGACGGAAGTGTCAATCACCTCTATGTTGGTATGAGCCCAGACAAAGTCTACTGGACGGATATTGTGAGGGAAACAACGGAACAAATCAGAAGATTAGGGATAAGATTCTCACTGCTCAAAGTCGACAGAAAACTATGCGGACAAGCGGCGAAACCGCTAGATTTTCAAGAAGGGACCATGTGTTCCTAAGAATCACCCCCAGGGCATAGGCCGAGCAATGAAAGTAAAGAAATTGAGCCCCAGATTTCTTGGTCCATTTGAAATCCTTAGCAAAATGAGGATCTATCAGCCTACCGTATAGCCCACCCAGTCTTCCAACCTCATGATGTTTTCCATGTTCCAGTTAAGGAAATATCATTCTACCCCAAGTCATGTACTAAGCCAGAACATGTACAATTAAGAGATGACCTAACGTTTAACTTACCACCCACGAGATCGTTGGAGGAGTTAAGCAATTAAGGAACAAGGTTGTCCACGTCAAAGTAGCATGGGGACAAGATGAAACCAAAGAAGTTACATGGGAGCTAGAATTAGATATGCAAGCAGTATCCAGAGCTATTCTCAGGTAACGATTTCGAGGGCGAAATTCTTTTAAGGAGATAATGTAACGCCCAATTTTCCTGTAATTTTTACTATCATTAGGAATTACCGAATTACCGTAGGTAAATATTATATAAAATTTGAGACCAAACAATCCTTAATAAAGGAATATAACGTTAGAAGAGAAGTTAGGAGCAATTCGTGCAAGTATTGCAAACCCCAATTTTTGTACGTGTAAAATGACCAAAATGCCCCTGAGGTTATTTTACTCAGAAAATGAGGATCGTGGGCCCCACCCATCCTCAAGGGGATGTTTTGATGTTAATAAGGGATTGTTTGTGTTATGTGTGTTAATAGAGGAGAAAATCCTAATTTTGAGCTCGACGCGCGAAATGACCAAAACGCCCTTACGTTTTTTAACTTCAAATTTGCGTGCCACTTGAGCCGAACCTCACTAAAATGTGTTAAAAGGTGTTTTTAAGCCATGATTAACCATTGGTTAAGCTCGAGTGGTCTCGGGCAATTTTTAAGTAAAATGACCGTTTTGCCCCTCTCTTGTAGTTTACAAATTTTGAGATTTTTGATTCGTCTAACGAAACCTAAGCAATATTAGGCTCAAATTAAAGCTTATTAAATTCTAATTACTAATCTAGAGTCAAAATTATTTATTTAGATTGATTAGAACCTAAAATTGCTTAAAACACCCAAATTGCTTAGTAATTCACTTAAACCCTTAACGTAAATTCTCTAAATTGCATGAATACCTTGCCTACACCTAAAAAATACATGGAACACACAAAATCCTCTTCCACAAGGCTGTAATGCACGAAATTATTGAGTAATAAGTCAGAAAATTATTACACAAAAATCCAAAGAATGAAAACAAAGAATCATGAAAACATGGAAACATGATTCCATGTTTTAAGCCACCAAACAAAATGATTTTTCTTCCTTATTTTTTTCTCTAATTTTTGGTCAGATTTCTTTCCTTCCTTTGTCCATTTATGAGCTGCAAAATCTCTATAAATAGGCATGCTTGAAGATAGTTTAGATGCTTAGTTCATAACTTACACAAATTCTAGTTTTAGGAGCACCAAAAGCTCTCATTTCCTCCTCCTCTTGGCTGAATTCTTTCTTCAAGTTTTCAAGAATATTTTCTTTCATTTCACTCAAGGAAACCAAGTTCTCTTCCTTTCCTTCAAATCAGATTAGGTAGGGAGTTGTTTTTAAGTTTATTTCTATGCTTTGCTAAGTGTTGTTCTTGGTTCAAAATGATGATTTCATGGATTTTCTCTAGTTTTTCCATTTGGTTTTCTTCTTCCTTTTTTGAACAATTCAGCCATATGGCCTAGGTGGGACTAAGATGATGGCTTGATGATGAGGACCTTGAGGGTGGGTTGTGAATCCATCACAAGTTAGGCCTCTAAAGCTTGAAAGTTCCACTTGATGCAAAACTTTAAAGAATAATATTTTTATGATGTTTTTATGATCTTGAGTTTAGAACTTGAAAGATGTATTTTTCACTTTGTCTTGCTAAGATATATTGGGTTGAATTTATATTTCTCTAAAGTCTTGGAGGAGCTCTAGTAAAGAAATAAAATGAACTTGCATCCATGTTTAAGTTTATGCCTTGCATAACCATGTTTACTTTCTATGTCATCACTAAATTCTCAAGAATGAATAAATGAACTTGCATATTCATGTTTAAATTTCCAAGCTTGCATTTCATGTTTAAATTTCAAGTTGTCACTTAATCTCTAAAGATAATAAAGAAGTTGCATCTCATATTTATTTTATGCTCTCACTTTATTTTATAATGGCTAAAAGAATCAATGCATGACATGTTTATTTTATGTCATCACCTAAAATCCTAGAGCTCAAAGACTTGCTTATGAATCATAAGCAAAGAAATGAGATAATTGGAGTTAAAGAATTTATTCTTTAAGAAGTCTTGAGAATTGGAGCTTAAAAAAAATGTAATTCTCATCCCCTCACCGGTCCTATGCGGACTCCGGCTAGGTTGCTTAAGATTCTCTTCTCCCTCTCCTTAGTTCCTATGCGATTCCGCGCAGTTTCTTGCATCATGTTTATATTACAAGTTCTTGCATCATGTTTAATTTTTAAGTTATCACCTTAAATCTTAAAGATAAAGAAATAGAATTGCATATCATGTTTATAATTCCAAGCTATCACCTTATAAAGATAAGATTAAAATAAGGTTGCATAGCATGGTAATAATTCAAAGATGTCACCTAAATCTCTAAAGCTCAAGACTTGCTCCTTTTATCTTAAGTGAAAGATTTAATTATGAACATTCTTTCAAGTTATAAATCGGTCCCATGGTTAATTTAGGCCTAAAGTCCTATGACTTCTTTCAAGTTTAACAAAAGGAATTAGTTCTAAAAGAGTTTTAAAACTTTGTAAAAATTTTATGGGAAGCTAGTAATTTATGTGTACTTAAAATGTGATTTGATGCTTATTAAGAATTTGGTGTCATTGATTGATTCCTGGTTTGTATGTTATAGTTGTTGTTGCAAACAATGAAAACTTATGCATGAAATAAAGACATATTCTGTTCCTGGAAGAAAGTGTATTCCTGTAAGAGTGCAATTTGGAAAGATTTCTGACTAAGGAAAGATTTGGTATTTAAGCGTGTCCATTGTGACCCACCTCTCTTCCTGGGAATCTCCAGATGCATGATTCAGTTGGTATATATTATTTCGGCATAAGACTATAAATGAGAAAATGTTATGATGATTATGAATGAAGAATTGTATTATGATATAACATGCAAAGACTTAAAGGTGACTCAAAATATATGAGAAAATGATCCTTTGGACCAATCAAACTATAGGCGGTGAAAAGGTGATTCTTGCCCCCTAGTCTGTTCTCTCAAAAGGGTAGAGACGGAATTTTACTTATCAAAAGGGATAAGTATGTGCTAGTGACGACTAGCAAGGTATGAGCTCATAACCTAGATTACTCCCAAAAGGGTGAAGTATAGGGTGGCCCAGGAAAATGATGATGAAAGTAACTTTAAGTCACCTAAGAAACTAAGTAAATGCATTATGTGAATATGATGTTCTGCTATGCATAGTATTTATGAGATGATGATGAGAAATATGATATTCTGCTATGCATAGTATTATGAAATGATGATGAGGAATATGATGTGATTTTATGCATAACTATGTTATTATATATGAAAGGAAAAGTTCATTATAAACATGACATGCTAAGTTTATGATGCATTATAAGACGCATGATTAAAACCGACGAACCTCGGTAAAGTATATTTTCGAACTTAATAAATCAATCTTAGCATGCTCACTATTTCATAATAACCCAAAGTTCCTGGGGACGATGATGATGACACAATGCATCATGAGGTGAGTACCACTGAGATTCTTTTTATAAGTTTCTCACTCCCTCTTTTTCTTTCCATCTCGTCTTCAAAAACGGAGGAAGCGTTCGTGAATCACATTGAGGTCTCGGGTCCTGAACTTGAATCCTGCTAGTTTCACTCGTATATTTCAGATATCTATCCCTATCCCTGGAGTGTTATTACTAGGTGCCATTAATGGATGTCCTTCCATCCATATATTATTTATGTTTTATTAAATTGCCTACACTTAGTCTTATTCTGTTGGTAGGCAAAATATCTATATGATATGTAATTATGGATGCTGTATGATGGAGCCAATATATTATGATGTGATGTTTGTAAATTCCTATGTGTCTTTTAAATTTTGCTAAATCATTCACGTTAAGCGCGGCTCACGTTTTCAATTATGTTTTAAAAAAAAAATGGCTCGTAATTTCACTAAGTATTTTCAAAGCATGATTAAGGAACTGAAGCAAAGAGTAAAGTCTAGTAATTAATCAGATCCTGCCTAGGTGTATTGGGTTAATTATTAGGGTGTTACATTTTCACTAATCAAATCAAAATCTTCATTTAAAAATAATTAAATCATGTCAAATTAAATTTTTCTTAGAGTCAAACTCATTTTTTAGATTAAAACCTTGATTAACTTAGCAAGGGCCAAATAAACTTATTAAATAGAAACCTTTTAACAAAGTTTTCTAAGTCCTAATTATTCTAACCATGACATGATCCTTTGGCTTGTTCATCTTCAAAAAATTCCATGCTTTTGTGCTTTCTATTTTTTGTCATTTGCTTTTTGGAATCATCAAAACTCACAACATAATATTCATATTCTCCCATTTTTTGATGATGACAACCATCTTGGGTGGTGAGCAAAACAAAATATGCATTGTGTTCACTCCCCTAAGAATACACATGGAATTTCACTTTCAAGGAAACAACATGCAAACTACATGCTCCCCTTTAATAATTGAATATAACATCACCATATTTCTCTCCCTCTTTGGCATTATCAAAAAGAAATAAGCATATCAAAACATGTAAGCCAAGAAGAATATACCAATGCCAAAGGTCCACAATCATCATATCGAACGTCAAAAACCCTAAACCATAAGTCATAGAGATTTATACAAAACATGGTCAACACATAATAAGAATTATCCATGATATATATCAATGTAGCATAGAAGTCATTTGTCATGAAATAAGTTCACCATAGATTAAAAATAAGAAGTCCAACTACCAAGCTACATACCATAATCAAGAGTCAGTTAGAAAGATTATCCAAACAAAATCCAACTAAACTGCATGAGATGCCCTTAGGATACCATAAACCTATATTTATAGTGCCAATTAAATATCTCATATATCCTTTTAACAGCACTTAGATATGATTATTTAGGATTAGCTTGATATATAGCACACAAACAAACACTAAACATTATATCAGGCTACTAGATAGATAAAGGAGGATCCAATCATATCTCTGTATGCTTTTATGTCAACTGAATTTACTTTTTCATCTTTATCCAAGTAACAAGCAATGCTTATTGTAACGCCCAGGATTTTTTGTTTAAGTGCAAATGACCAAAATGCCCCTGAGGTCATTTTTATTAGAATTCAAGGAAGGAACCCAGTCCTCGAATGGGTTAACTGTTCTAAGGGGATTATAACTGTTATGTTTGATATAGAGGTGAAAATTCCGAATTTTCAACTCAAATGACCAAAATACCCTCAGCATTTTATGCGGGTAAAAGGTGTCGTTTGAGAACTTTCTGGGAAATTTGAAATGATGTTTATGAGTGGTTTTTGATGTTTAGTCAGACAGGAAGGTCCCAGAGTTTAGTACAAAATTATCATTTTGTCCCTAACGTGTCCAGTGAGCCTAATGAGGTAATTAAGCAAACCTAAGCAATATTAGGCTCTAATCAAGATTAATTTATTTCGATAATTAATCTAAGTCAAAATAATTTATTAAGGTTAATTAAAACCTACGATTTCTTGGTTAAACTCTAATTACATTCTTTAATTCAAGATTCCTAGTCATGGAATCTTGAATAGTGTTTTCTCTCTCAATTCCTTAAATTAAGGAATTGTGCCCATACCTTCATTTGACTAAAAGAATGGTTTTAAATTGTTAATCTAGTAAGACCATCCCCTAAATCAAGTCTGACAACCTTAATTAACCATTACCTACCTAAACACTTTCTTACAAACTCCTAATCAAAATCTTAATCAAAGAAACATCTAAACACATCACTAAACCACAATTACATGAACAAATTATCCACCCCCTTTAGTTGCAAAAGCTGGCAAATTCTCCCCTCCATAATTCATCACATGTTGATTTTGTTTCACTCCAAAGACCATACCTTGAGCCATACTTTGGACCATACTTGAAGCCATACCTCACCATGCCTTGCCCAATACTCACAACCATACCAATCAAGAGATATTTTTCTCCCCATGGCCATGAAGAACGTCGCCATCCTTCCCAATCACCTCCATTGTTTCATTTTTCTATAAATACCAAGCCATAGAGAACTTGGTTACACTTTAGAAGCTTTGCCAAGTTTAGTTTTCTTGCTTTTTCTCATTTTTCTCAAAGTTCTCTTTGCCTTGCTCTTCTTCCTCCTTCTCAAAGAAACCTTTCCACCACCACAAACAACTTTAAACCACCACTCCTCATCTCAAACCACCTCTCAAACACTTAACCTTTCCATTTCCAAGCTTGCTTTCTCAAGGAAAAATCATCTTCCTTGAGCTTTTCCTTTGGCCAAATCCTATCCTCCTTCAAGAAGATTTTGTCTTCTCATCTATTCAAGAACACAAGCTTCTTTCCATTTCTTTCAAGACTTCTTAGGTAAGGGTTTTATTTAAAGTTATCACTTGATCTTTAAAGATAATAACGAGATTGCATCTCATATTTATTTTATGCTCTCACTTTATTTTATAATGAAGAGTAAAACAAGTGCATAGCATGTTTAAGTTTATGTCATCACTTAAATATCCTAGAGCTAAAGACTTGCCCAAGTATCTTACATAAAGTTTTAGAAAATGGAGGCATCCCAAGGAAGCCATTTCGGCCTTGTGATGATGATGATGGACTTGAGATGAGTTCATCTAATCATAAGTGCCCATAGCCTATGTCTTGGAATTTTCTAAGCTTAGGTATACTTAAAAGGATGTTATGAGCAAGATTTTGTGTTTTAAAGCTATTTTATGAGCTAAATAATTTACCCACTGACCTCACTTGTATTTTCATGATATTGATGAGATAAATTGGTTTCTAAAGAGTTTGGAGTTCCTAAAATGATTCCAAGAGAAACTAGTAACTTATATGCATTTAATTCATGAATCTATGTGATTATGTTATGCTTGTATTTCGGATTCTGCCTTGTGTACTTGGCCACTATAAATTCTGTTTTATAGTGTTAAAATGTGTAAAATTATATTTGAGTGAAGCAAGGATCGATTTAGGGAAGTTAGGAAAGAACAAGTAACTAAAAAGGACTTAAAATGAGAATTCTAGAACACTTAGATGCACAAATTGTAAATTCTGTTCCAGCATAATTGGACTTAAGAACAATGGTTTATAATCAGTGGATATGTGTAGGAATCCCTCATAATTGGTTAAGGTGTTGAATATGGAGCCTTAGCGAAGACGGAACTTAGAAAGGTCAAAGGAGATTCTAGAACCTCATAATCATATGATAATTTTCTGCCCAAAGTGATGTAATGTTGTTTGGTTATGTTAGTAAGCATAAACATTAGAGGAAATTATAGGTAATGATCCCTTAGGCAAAGTAAAGATCCATAATGAATGTTAGGATAATTAAACACAAGTTTAAGACTCTAAAGGCCAAAGCATAAAACACCATGAGATAGGAGGTGTGAGTGAGAATGATATCGAGTCAGTATATTTATGACGAATGGGAATATATTACATGCCATGAGTATGAGGATGTGTGGTTGTATGACTTGATGTTGTTGATAAAGTGGAATGGTGTTATTAAGATGCACGAGAATATGAGATGTGAATGTCATGGGAAAATATTTATTCTGATTGAAAGATTTACTTGATTGAGAAAATTGCATGAGAGCAACATGTGTTATTTGAGTTTTGTGGCATGACTCAAATTTGAGGAAATTAAGGTGCAGTCGTTTTATGCTATTTAATCAAATTAAGGACTTAAAGAAGTTTGAAAAGAAAAGATTTATGTGACATGCCAGATGCATTTCTCCTGCTACGTAGAAAAAAACCTATGGGGGTGTGGTCGTGGAGCCATATCGAAGCGGATAATGTCATTGGTCTTAACTAGATAATGCGTTTCGCGAGCGAGAGACGTACTTCCTGCTACTATGAGAGAAGGTAAAACCATGAGGGCATCGACATTACACCCAAAGCGACAAAATAAGTTAAAAGTAATGCATTTCAAGGAAGAAAGTCCCATGATGGGTGATTCCTTAGGTCCCTTGCGTACTCTGGGAGTCGGGATTATTTTTATGATTATGATATGCTTATCAAGAGATAAGTAAGAACTAGTGACGACTAGTTAAGGTATGAGCTCATAGCCTAGTATCAGGGGTCGGTTACCATTGTTTTAATACCATGATGTCACAAGTTTGAGAAATGAGAAAAGATGTGAAGTATCTTGCTTATGAAAGCGAAAGGTTGATCATGAGAAGCTACATGCCACTTATATGTGAACTAATCATTAATGATATGTTTATTGGTTGCATAAAATATTGCCATGCATTCATATTTCGCTATCCTGCATACATACATTAAGATTCATCGTAAAAGACATGGACCTTAGATAATTACTTTTATAAAACCCCATAATAAACCTTGCATGTTTAACCTTTTCATAATAAACCCAAAGTTCCTGGACGTACGATAACACTAGGATAAAGGATTTCCTCCTAGAATTCTTTAGCAAGATTCTCACCCTCTCTCTTCTTTTCAGTAACGTCTTCAGATTCAAATGGCGTCATTCCTGATTTTTGTTGATATGCCGTATGGGAGGTGCATTACGAACAGGAGCATCAGTCTTATCATTTCGAGGGTCGATGCACTGTTTGTATTTTTGCATGCACGGACGCCGTCATACACCCGGTTTCCAGTTTCGCTTCACTCTCACCTCACCTTTTGGCGATGACTCGATCTTTGAGATGACTCGCCCAGTGATTAAGCAAACTCATTGTGCCCACCCTTCGGCTTCGGCGTGTGTGACTATCCCTAGTATGTTCCTCGCAGATCACGTTCAAAGGCTGATCGTTGGAGGACTCTCCTACCTATCTCTATTCGGAGGATTTGCCTCTCCAGTTCCATGGACATCGGAGAGCGGCGGGGTACGGTGACACGCGAGGCTAGCTCGATGCTCGGAGATACGCCCATGTCGTGGAGGTCACGTCGTCCGTTCCCGCTTGCACACACCCAAGAGCCCGCAGGTTCATTGGGTACATACCTTCGAGGATGAGGATCAGTGCCATTGTAGTTTGAGGGAGGGGTAGCCATGGTTTGGGTGTGAAATTTCGAGGTTTCCATGTACTTGTTATTTTATGCTTTCTGCTTATGTACCTTTCTACTTATGATTCATATCCTGCAACTCTCCCATTATATGAGGGTATGACTATATGTTTTCATTTTTTCATTGATGTATTAAACTATGCTACTTAATATATTATGATGTTTGCCTTTATGAATGGATGTTTCCTTTATTGCTTTCAATTGTATGTTTATTTCCGTTTGCTGCTTTGCGTTTCGTTTATGTATTATAATGGCTCGCATCTTGTTTTACATGTGTTTCAAAAAAAAAAAATTCACCTATATTTTCCGCTAAGTAATTTTACAAATGAGTTTCAAAGGGAAGTAATAACTAATAGTTAATCTTAACACATCCTAGGCATGTTGGGTTAAATATTAGGGTGTTACACTTATGGGAGTAGCAATTTTCTTTACATTGTCCATTCCAAACCTTTTGAGCAACTCCTTGCAATATTTTGATTGATTGATGAATATGTCATCTTTGGCTTACTTGATTTGGAGTCCAAGAAAGAAATTCAATTCACTCACCATTGACATCTCAAACTCACTTTGCATGATGTTAGAAAATTCCTTGCACAAAGATTCATTAGTAGAACCAAAAATAATATCACCTACATATATTTGAACAAAGAATATATCATGTTCCTTTCTTTTAATAAAGAGTATAGTCTTAACTTTACCTCTTGAAAAACCTTTTTCTAAAAGAAATTTACTCAACCTTCATACCAAGCCCTAAAGGCTTGCTTTAAACCATATAAAGCCTTTTTCAATTTGAAAACATGGTTAGGTAAATCAAAGCTTTCAAAACCTAGAGGTTGAACAACATACACTTCTTCTTGAATAAGACCATTTAGAAATGCACTTTTAACATCCATTTGATAAAGTTTAAAATCCATAATAGATGTAAAGGCAAGTAACATTCTAATTGCTTCTAATATAGTCAGGAGCATATGTTTCCTCATAATCAATTCCTTCTTCTTGGTAATATCCTTTAGCCACTAATCTTGCTTTGTTTCTTACTATGACACCATTCTCATCTAATTTATTCCTAAAAACCCATTTGGTACCAATAATTGGATGATCATTGGGTCTAGGAACTAGTTCCCAAACTTGATTTCTTTCAAATTGATTTAATTCATCTTGCATAGCAATAATCCAATGTTCATCAATAATGGCTTCATGAACGGTCTTAGGTTCAATTTAAGAAACAAATGTCATATGTGATTACATGCATCTTTAAGAGAGTTTCAAGTTGTTACCCCTTTTGATATATCACCTATAATGTTGTCAAGTGCATGATTCTTTGAAACTTTCCACTTCTTTGAAAGATCACTTGCCCTTGGTTCCTCTTGAAGTAGAATTTCCTTCTTGATTTCCATATTCAACTTTATGTACAAAATCATTAGTTGCAAGATAAAAAGCATCAAGACTATCCCAAATATTTTTAGCACTACAGCAATTCTTAATTCTAGCATAAACATAATCATTTAAACTACTTCTTAAAATTCACATTGCTCTAATATTCAATGAAAACCATTTCGTATCCTAATCATCCCATTCTTGTTTTGGTTTATGAATATATCCATCAAGGACAATATCCCATATATCAAGATTGTAACATCCCTCCTGCTTTATGGATTGCAGATTCCCCACAAACCAACACAATCCTTTCAGCGTGCTTGTCCTCACTTACACGCTTCCTGGGAAAACTTCCAAGGTCACCCATCCAAAATTACCCCAAGTCAAGCACGCTCACTGTGGAGTTCTTTTGTGATGGACTACCGAAAAGAAAGATGCATCTTTGTGGCATAGGTAGTACAAATCAATTCATATAAGCCCTCCTTAACTAGTCCCATACCTATACAGACTCAGGATCCCTCATTCGGGTGTGTAATCGGTTCATTCATGTACCCCTCCGCTGGAGGCGGGAGCCGCTCCTTGTCCGTGCCTTCTCACAGACGATCACTCCACTGCCTCGTCCGGGCGTTACATGTCTCTTACTTCATGATGTTTAGCTATTTTGCTAAGATAAGTGCTTGATTTTCTTGGTGTTATGATGCTGAAATCTGAACCAATTTAGGGTTTATGATTGCTTGAGTTATGATGGAATTGTTTATGTTGCAATCAGAATTTTTTCTAGCAACTACATGTGTTGGAATTGATAGATATGGAAGAATACATCAAGAACAACTATTGTGAACTTGCTGAAAAATCTGAAACCAATTCTTAGAATCTATGATGGACTAAGTTGTGATGAGATTTGTATACAAACAACCAGAATTTTATTTCAGAAATTTCAGAATTTATAAGTGCTTGGATTGTTATGAAATCTTGTGTATTAGAATTTCAGGTGCTGGAATTTTTAGTGTGCTGAAATTTTACAGCACTAAATCTTGGTTTGCATGATATAAGAAGTGCTATAAGGGGGTATGTGCTAAAGTCTTATGTGCTGGAATTTCTGAATAATTCTTGAGTTGTTTTATCTTGCTATACATAATGATAGCAAAACTTGGTTGTGTCTTCAAAATTTAGGAGCAATTATTGTTCAAGAAAACTTAGGTTCTTTACCTTAAAATTTATAAGAATTTCGTGAAGAATTTTACAAGTTATGATGATATAAAATTTCATAAAAAGTTTAATAGATTTTACAGAATATCTCATAAGAATTAAGGAGATTTCAAGAAAATCTCAAGCAAGAGTATAAGATATAGAATTGTTAGAAGATTTCTCTAGAATCATAAGGTTCCCCTAAGCCAAAATTAAAGATCTTTATAAAAAGGGAAATTTTAAGAAATAAGCCTTATGTAATGTTAATTGCTTAGTGGTAAGCTCATGGATTCACGGGTAGTAGTAGACGTGCTACGCCCTTAGAACTATATCAGGTTGTAATCGGCGTTACTTCGTTATGAGAAAAGGGATGTCCTAGAAAGAATAGCGAGGCTATTCAGATGAGATGTAGTAGACGTACTCCATCTAGTGAACTATCAGGTTGTAACGCGACGACGTTACATCATTGAAGTACGATCCACGAGAAGTATATCAAAGTCCTATGGGTTCTACCATTAAGTTTAACATTTTCTAATAAGAAATTAGATCATAAGAAATAATGACACTAATTAATGAGACCATTGCATAAACCACCACATATTACATTGCTTATTTTGCATTAAGTTGAATATCATTGAGTAACGGACGGGTGTTTTCCTCCTGGGAATCGTTGATTCTCATTCCTCCTATGTGATGTATTTTATATAGATGGCCTCAATCGTGTTCTTCCTAGAGATGCCTAATGTGCAGTGGCACTACGACAGGAGCTAGGGTCACTGGACCTGGTTCCTAAGTCTCAATATCGTATTTATGTACTTTTCGCTCGCGTTTGCTACTCCTTTATGAGTCCTACTTTGATCCAGCGTCCCCTTTCCTACCTTTCCGTTGTATATGACTCACCCACCAGCCACCAGCCTCCTCCAATGCTAAGTCTGATCCTTAGAGGAGACATCTTCTAGTTCCTCTACTCCTTCCGGGGTAGCGGAGGTGGAGGGCTACTTAGCTGATGTGCCTAATGGGCACTACTCTCTACCCGCTTGATCTACTATGGTGTACCCAGTTTGTTGATAGATGTCGTATGCTTAGAGTCCTTCACATTATCTGACTATCATGGCTCTTATGTTTGACCTTTTGACGAGCCGCTGACTGAGGGAGTTAGGTTTATCTACATAGTTGGCTGTATTTTGTTAGGCCCTAACCCAGATTAGGTGGTCTCTCGAGGACTAGGGTAGGGTTGTTCAAAGTAAATATGTAATTAGGTGTGAATGTATATACTATGATTATATGACTTAACTGACTATGGACGTGATATAAAAATGTAAATTATGTGTGACCGACTTCTTAGGATGCGTATTGTTTTCCCGATATTTCTATACGACGATTATTATGTTGAAAGGATTGCGATATGCAAAAGAAAAAAAAATTAGTATAGCTTTTAGTGCAAGGCTCATATTTATTACAACACCTACGCATAAAATTCCTATGAATGAGAAAGATAAAGTCTATAAAGTAGTTATGAGTAACAACTACTTCCTAATGTTATGACTCGAGCATAGCACTATAGTAGGATGGGTGTTACAAAGATCAATAGATTGTATATAAATTTCCATTCTACATTTTTAATAAAGAAAATGTATACCATAAAGAAAGGTTATTTATCGATTTCAAAACCTTCCATTTTGAAGAACTATTGATGATTTCAAGCAATACAAGATCTTTCACTCTAAGTAGTTAAGCTTTACAAGAGCACGAAGCTATGATACCACTTGTTAGCCATGGTAGCATCACCCAAGATGGGGTGAATTGGGTGATTTGAAAACTATTTCTAATTTAAGAAATAATCGAATTTTATATACTCAAATTATACATGTAGCAGAATGACTATAGAAAATATATAAATATTATAGATTACTCAAATAGAACTTGTTTGATGGAAGAATTACGAGAATTACTCATATTTGTAACGCTCAATTTTCTTTGAGTACAAATGACCAAAATGCCCTTGAGGTCATTTTTACCCAATTCGAGGATAGTTGCCTCGGCAGTCCTCGAATGGATCAACTCAATGTTTGAAGGGGATTATATCTGTTACATTTGATATTCGAGGTGAAAATCTCATTTTCTAAACTTTCGGCTCAAAATGACCAAAATACCCTGTGTTCTACACGGGTAAAAGGTGCCGTTTGAGCCAAACTTTCCAGGAAGTTTGGAATGATGTTTTGAGTGATATTTGATGTTTAGTTGGGCTGGGAGGTCCAGGACAGTTTTAGTGCAAAATTACCATTTTGCCCCTAGAACGTGTACAGTGAGCCTAATGACGCAATTAAGCAAACCTAAGCAATATTAGGCTCTAATCGAAGATTAATTTATTTCGATAATTAATCTAGAGTCAAAATAATTTATTAAGGTTAATTAGAACCTAAGATTGCTTAGTTAAACTCTAATTGCATTCTTTAATTCAAGATTCCTAGTCATGGAATCTTGAATAGTATTTTCTCTCCAATTCCTTAAATTAAGGAATTGTGCCATACCTCATTTGACCAAAAGAATGATTTTAAATTGTTAATCTAGCAAGATTACCCTCCTAATCAAGTCTTGACAACCTTAATTAGCCAATTACCTCACCTAAACACTTTCTTACAACTCCTAACCAAAACCTTAATCAAAGAAACACCTAAACACATCACTAAAACACAATTACATGAACAAATTAATCCCCTTGGCTGCACATGGAGTGGCCGAACACTCCTCCCCAATTTCCATCACATGTTGATTTTTCTTCACTCAAAGACCATGCCTTGCCATACTTGTGCCCATACTCAACCATGCTTGAACCCATGCTCAAAGCCATACCTTGTAAGAGATATTTTCTCCCCAAAGCCAAGCAAGGCCGTCGGCCTTCTCCCCTTGGTAGCCTCCATTGTGCAAAATTTTCTATAAATACCAAGCCTTGAAGAACCTTGCTACACTTTAGATCATTTGCTAAGTTTAGTTTCTTATTCTTCTCTCATTTTCTCTCAAATTCTCTTCATCTTGCTCATCTTCTTCTTCCTCTCAAAGAACTTTTCTACCACCACAAACAACCATAAACCACCACTCCCTCACCTTAAACCATCTCTTAAACACTCAAACTTTCCATTTCCAAGCTTAGAAACTCAAGGAAAAATCATCTTCCTTGAATTTCCCTCTTGGCCGAACATCAACCACACTCAAGAGAAGATTTTGTCTTCTCAATCCTTCAAGAACTCAAGCTTTCCTTCATTTCTTCAAAGACTTCCTTAGGTAGGGGTTTTGTTTTCAAGTTTTTACTTGTTTTCTTCAAGAAAAGTTCTAGTTTTCTCTTGGTTCAAAACTCTTTTTTTTCTTTTTCTTTTCGGCCATGAGGCCTTTTTATGAGAGGAACTTTAGCTTGATGATGAGGTTTCAAGATAATGACTTGTTGTCATGTGAGAAACCTCTAAAGCTTGAAACAACTTGGTCTTGGACCATACATGCTTGTGTTTCTTTCTTTTTCTTCTTATATTTTTTGGTTCCTTTTCTTTTTCTCTTGAATGGTTTCGGTTTCCTTTTCCTTTCTTTAAAGATTTCGGTTTCCTTTTCCTTTGTTTGAACAAAGTTTGCTAAAAATGTTAAGTAGATCACAAAAGTTTTGTTAAGAAAATTAATCACATGTTTTCAAAGAGCTCTAAGCTTACCCTTGCCAACCTTAAAGTTGGTCGGCCGTTCTAAGAGTTTTACTCTAGATTGAAGCCCATGAGCAATAAAATAAAGAATATGACTTAGTTCTTGTATTTTGTTTAGACAAAGTGTTGAGCTTTGTGTCTATTTTCTTGAGCTTGATGATGAAGTTCAAAACCAAAGACTTCTTTGAAGTCTTGGTGCTAAGAACTCTAAAGCTCACTTTATGTTGTTAAGATGCATATTGGGTTAAGGTTGTGATGTTCCTTTAAAGTCTTGTAAGAGCTCTAGTTAAGATAAAATGAGTTGCACATGTTTATGTTTATGCCTTGCATAGCATGTTTATTTTGATGCCATCACTAAACTCTCAAGAATAACTAAATGAACTTGCATTATCATGTTTAAATTCCAAGCTTGCATTTCATGTTTATATTTCAAGTCATCACTTAATCTTTAAAGATAATAATGAGGTTGCATCTCATATTTATTTTATGCTCTCACTTTACTTTCTAATGAAGAATAAAATAAGTGCATATCATGTTTAAGTTTATGCCATCACTTAAATGTCCTAGAGCTCAAAGACTTGCCCAAGTATCTTACATAAAGTTTTAGAAAATGGAGGCATTTCAAGGATGCCATTTCGGCCTTGTGATGATGATGATGGACTTGGATGAGTTCATCTAATCATAAGTGCCCATAGTCTAAGTCTTGGAATTTTTCTAAGCTTAGGTGTACTCAAGGAACTTTATGAACAAAGTTTTATGTTTTAAATCTATTCCTTGAGCTAAATAATTTAGCTACTGACCTAGCACATATTTATATGATTTCAATGAGATTAATTGGTTTCTAAAAGAGTTTTGAGTTCCTAAAATGATTCCAAGAGAAACTAGCAACTTATATGCATTTAAATCATGAGATTATGTGATTATATGATGCTATGATTTTGGTTCTGCCCTTGGTGTTTGGCCACTGTATAAATTCTGTTTTATGGTGTTAAAATGTGTAAAATTATGTTTGAGTGAAGCAAGGAATGATTTAGGGAAGTTAGAAAGAACAAGTAACTAAAAAGGACTTAAAATGAGAATTCTAGAACACTTAGATGCACAAATTGTAATTCTGTTCCAGCATAATTGGACTTAAGAAAAATGGTTTATAATTAGTGGATATGTGTAGGAATCCCTCATAATTGGTTTAGGAGTTAATTATAGAGCCTTAGGCGAAGACGGAACTTAGAAAGGGTCAAAAACGAAGATTCTAGGACCCCGTAATCATGAGGTAAAATTCTGCCCAAAGAGACATAGAGCTGTTTGGTTATGTTATAATTCATAAACATTAGAGAAAATTATAGGTAATGATCCCTTAGGTGTTATAAAAATCCATAATGAAGGTTAGGATAATTGGAACACAAGTTTAAGACCCGTAAGGGCCAAAGCATAAGACACCATGAGATAGGAGGTGTGATGTGAGCATGAGACTAAGTGGGCATACTCATAATGATGTGAATATGTTAATATCATGAGCATGAGACTATATGTGTATTTGTGGCATGTTGATGTGATGATGTGGTATGCCATGTTTGAGATGCATGAGAATGCGGAATATGAATGAGTTAGAGAATATGCTCTTGTAAATTAGAGATTTATTTAATTGAGAAAGTTTCATGAGAATGATATGTGTGATTGAGTTATGTGGCATGACTCAAATTTGAGGAAATTCGGAGTATAGTGGTTATGCCTGAATTTCCGTCAAATTTGAGGGACTTGAGAAAGTTTTGAAAAGAAAGATTTTATATGTGACATGCCGAGACGCATTTCTCCTGCTAGTGAGGAGAAAGAAAACCCGTGGAGGTATGGTCGTGGGAGCCATACAAAGCGGACAATGTCACTGGTCTTAACCAATGATGCGTTTCGTGAGACGTACTTCTCCTGCTACGGTGAGGAGAAGGTAAAACCGTGAGGGCATCGACATTAGCCTCCAAAGCGGACAAAGTCACTGGTCTTAACCAGTTGATGCGTTTCGAGAAGGAAGAAAGTCCCATGATGGGTGATTCCTTAGGTCCCCTGTACTTGGAGTCGGGATTGTTATTTTTATGATTATGATTATGATTCGCTTATCAAGAGGATAAGTAAGAACTAGTGACGACTAGTTAAGGTATGAGCTCATAGCCTAGTATCAGGGGTCGGTTACTATTGTTTTAAAGATCATGATGTCACAAGTTGAGAAATGAGAAAAGATGAGAAGTATCTTGCTTATGAAAGCGGAAGTTTGATCATGAGAAGCTACATGCCACTTATATGTGAACTATTTGTTAATGATATGTTTTATTGTTGCCTTGTATTGCCATGCATTCATGTATGCTATGCTGCATACATGCATTAAGATTCATCATAAAAGACACGAACCTTGGATAATTATCTTTTATGAAAACCTCATAATGAACCTTTGCATGTCTAACCTTTTTATAATAAACCCAAGGTTCCTGGGACGTAAACGATGACACTAGGATAGAGGTTTCCCTTCTGAGATTCTTTAGCAAGATTCTCACCCCCTCTTCTTCTTTTCCTATTACGTCTTCAGATTCCGATGGCGTCGTTCGTGATTTTTGTTGACGCGCCGTGTGGAGGTGCACTATGATCCGACCATCAGTCCTACCATTTCGAGGGTCATTGTGCCGTACGCATTTTTGCATACATGGGACGCCCATTTGCTTTCCGGTCTCCAACTTTCACTTCATCCCGACCTCCCTTATGGCGATGATTTGATTTTGAGAGGACGCACCCCGTGACGAGCAAAACCGCCATGCCCGACCATCGTCTTCAGCGGTGCGTGACTATCCCAAGTACGTTCCTCGCCCAGGCACTCGTAGACCGATCCTCGTAGGATCCCCCTTCTCATCCTTTTTGAAGGGTCTGCCCCTGCAGTCCCATGGATTTTGGGAGGGCAGTGAGGATACGGTGACGCGGAGGCTAACTCGACGCAGGAGATGCGCCCTTATCGAGAGAGGAGTAGTCCTGGTTTGGGGTCGATCTTTTAGGTTTTTCCATGTATTAGCTTTCTATGTTTTCTTGTATTTTAAATTTCCTGTTTATGCTTTCTATACTTGAATTCTCCCACTATATAGGTAAGACTTTATTCGTATTATGCTTTTCAGTTGTTGTATTAAGCTACGATATTCAATATTATGATGGATGTTGTTATGATTGAGGTGTTCGTTATTGCTTTTGCTTTGCATGATTTATTTCTCTCTGTTTTTACGTTTCTCTTATGTTGTACGCGATGGCTCGCACTTTGTTTTACGCGTCTCATTTCAAAAAAAAAAATTTACCCGTATTTTCCGCTAAGTAATTTTACAAACGAGTTTTAAAAAGGAAGTAATAACTAATAATTAATCTTAATACGTCCTAGGCATGTTGGGTTAAATATTAGGGTGTTACAATATTAATAAGAATGATAAAGATGATAAATTAAATTTGGAATAAAGTAAAAGATTAAGGAAGAAGATGCAAACTGATTTATGGTTCGGTCACCTCTTGTGGTCTACATCCAATCTCCAGGCAACCTGCTTGAGAGTTCCACTAACTTTGAAGTCTTTACAATCAAAAAGCACTCTTAAACCTTGGGATCCCCAACTCTTTGTGTTTGAGTCTCTAGAACAAAGAGATGCTACACTTTTGTTCCAACGAGGGATGTCTCACCCTTTACACAATCTCAATAAAGAATACAAGAACTCAACTCTCTAACTAGTGGAAATATTACAAATTGAAGTACTAGAAAGTTTCTAAAGAATAAGTGTATTTGGCCAAGTATTGAACAAATGATTGATGAATGAGAATGATTATTAAAATGATATTTGCAATATGTTTTTCATGCCTTAAAATGTGTTAAAGAATGGGTATTTATAGAAAACAAATCATGTAGACCGTTTGTGGATTAATCCCAAAAGATGTATTTCTTTAAAACACACTTTCTAGGTGTGGTAATCGATTACATGAACCAGTAATCAATTACACCGTTCAAATTTTAAAACTGACAACAGTCAAGGCATGGTAATCGATTACAAGGTAGGTGTAATTGATTACAAAGACCAAATTTCAAATTCTGGGCACAAGAACAACATAGTAATCGATTACATGATATGGTAATTGATTAAAGGATTTTAGAAAATGAAAAGTAAAGTTTTAACATACTTTAAATCACTCTTTCATTCTAAAATATTTTTAAACATGTTTCAAACCCTTTCGAATCAAATTAATATTTTCGCTAATCAAATCAAAATCTTCATTTAAAAATAATTAAATCCTTTCAAATCAAATTTTTCTTGGAGTCAAACTTATTTCTTAGATTAAAACCTTGATTAACTTAACAAGGGCCAAATAAAATTATTAAATAGAAACCTTTTAACAAATTGATCTAAGTCCTAATTATTCGAACTATGACTTGATCATTTGACTTGTTCATCTTCAAGAAACTTCATGCTTTTGTGCTTCCACATTTTTGTCGTTTGCTTTTTGGCATTATCAAAACCTACAACATAATATTCACAAATGGTTCTCAAAATTTATTTTAAACTTCAAGAGATCCAATTATCACTTTAGAAATCATTTCCAATCATCATAAAAACCATTGGGCCATTGGCTGATTTTGTTAGATTTTAGGGGTCAAAGTGTAAAGTTCCATTTTTTATACTTATTGAGTGCCAATACTTCTAATATTCATTCTTATCATCATAAATCGTATTTTGAACACATGGACATATTCAACATCATTATTGACTCTAATTAAACTCATTTAGCCAAAATTTGAATTTAAGAAGTTCTAGGTACAACTTTCCATATTTACAAAACTACCCAAACCTAACACTTATAAATATTTTTCTAAACACCTAGTAAGCTAAAAATAATTTTTGTAACAATTATTAACATTTTGAAACATAAAAAATAGTAGCAAACAATGAGTAACAATGGGAAAAATTGAAGATCCAAAAGCCTTAAAAATTTTTCTTCTTTCTAGTTACTAGTTTCTCCCAAAAACTATTCTATGACATCAAGACACAAGAAATCATTTTCACACATAGAGAGATTGATTTTTGACATTAAAATAGTGGCTAACTCAAAATTTCATCTAAGGGGTCCTATTTGTTCAAAAATTACATCTTTACTCCTTTTGAGTTTTTAACTCTTTCAAAATTCTTTTAAATACCATATGGACACAATATACAAGTTTTCAAACAAAATAAAACTAATTTCAAACCCCTTACACTAGCTTGGCTGAAATACATATATAGGTATGTGTCCATGTTCAAAAATTTCATTTAAGACAAAGGGAGGCAAGTCTTGAGTATTAGAGATATAAGGTGATAATTAGAAGCATAAATATGCAATGCAAACTCATTTTAAGCCTTTAAGAATATAAGGTGTTGACTTGGAATATAAATATGAAATGTAAGACTTAAAATATAAACATGAAATATAAGTTCATTTTTAAGCCTTTAAGAATGTAAAGTGATGACTTGAAATATAAACATAAAATGCAAGACTTAAAATATAAACATAAAATGCATATTCATTTCTAAGCCTTTAAGAATATGATGTGATAGCTTGAAATATAAACATGAAATGCAAGTCTATTTAAACATAATATTAGAGCCTCAAGAACCAAAGACATCAAAAAATGTGGAACTTTAATCCCATCAATCTTAACAAAATCAAGATTTCCTTACAAAACAATCAATGGATGAACTTTATCCCTCAAAGGGCATGAATGTGCTTTAAAGTTTCTCATTTTCACAGTTTCAAGAACCTTGTTCCCCTTAGACTCATCATCAAGATCAAATAAGCAAAAGAAGAAAAAGGTACATTGTTTATCTATTTTTTTTAACAAAAGATCAAGTTTTGAGCTCTAAAGGTCATAAACATGATCATCTTACAACCATCATCATCAAGTTATAGCTTTGATCACAACAAAACGAAAAGAAAGAGAAGAAATAAAAGGAAAAATACAAAATAAATCCTTACCAAAGTGTGCTTTCTTGTTGGAAGATGAAAATGCTTACTTTTTTGCAAGGAAAAGAGAAGAAAAATCTTCTCTTAGAATGAGTGTAGTTTTCAACCAAAAGGGGAAAGAAATGGGAGGAGGGATTTTTATGGTGGCTTTGTATACGGAGGTTGAAACTTATGTGTTTGGGGTTTGATCTATGGTAATAATATATTTGTTTAAGGTTTGAAGCTTAAGTGGAGAGCAACAATAGAGGTTCTTGATGATGAAGAAGAAGAAGAAGAAGACTTTGAGGTGGAAAGAATAAGAGGATTTTTTACACAATTTGGAGCTCAAGTTGGGCCCAAAAAAGTGACAGGAAGAAATGAGAGAGTATGAGTGTTTGGAAAAATTCAAAATATGAGAGTGAAAATGGGGGTTGTTTGCTGCGACCAATATGGGGTAAGTGGGGAATTTTTTGTGTTTTGTGAGTGTGGGAATTAGAGTTAAGTGTAGGTTTAATTAGGGGAACGGTTAAAAATTAGTAATTAGGTGTTTATGACATTTAAGCTAAGTTTAGAGGGATGTCTTGCATGTTTAATTAGACTGACCTTAATTAATTCAAAATTCAAATTCAATATGTTCCTAATCTTAAGGAAAAGTAGGAGAGATAGAGCACCTTTTGTCATTTACTTTTACTTTTTGGTCTCATAAAGTATTTTTTATCTCTTTCTCACTAATCTTTTATTAAGAATGAGATTAATCTTCTCTAACCAATCTTGTGCCTCAACTAACTCAAAATAATTATTTTGACTCAAAATTAATTAATAAAAATAATTAATCTTTAATTAGAGCCTAATGTTACCTATATTCCTTTAATTGCTTTAATTAAACTTAATTAGCACTAGCTAGGGCAAAATGATAATTTTACATAAAAACTACCCAAGACTCACCCAAACATCAGATATCCCCTTAAATTAACATATCCAACTCCCGATAATTACCAAGTCTGTCGTCACTTACTTCCGCATTAAATTACTTCAAGGATGTTTTGGTAATTTTGTGCATGGAAAAATCAAGAATTACGATTTTCGCACCGAATTGCTATTTAAAACACATATAGTCCACTTCAAACATTAAACTAACCCTTTTAGGATAGCTGATATTAGTCGTCCTGATTCTCGTACAAAATGATCTCATCGGCATTTTAGCCATTTTACATAGAAGGAAAAATCGGGCATTACATAATAGTGGTATTGGGCCTATACCAACGTTTGGTAAACCTATTGGGTCACATACTAACAATGCAATGAACAGATTAAGGTTGTTTAAGAATTCAAATTTTAAATATACAAATATATATGGGATATATTATCTCTATATTAAATTCATGATTATGTTTTATATTGTTAGATAATATAAATTTGAAATATAATGTTAAATATATTGGATATTATCAAATGAGATTTGAAAATATTTGTTTCCAAATTTTGAAAGATTTTTTTTAGAAAACCGAATATCCTTTTTCCTAATTAGTTAGGATGGTGTGTCTTTCTGTAAATAGAAGAGATAAGGATCTCAATGTATCACTCTATAAATAGAAGAAAAGGATCTTTGTTTGCAGGTGTAACACAACATCAGAAATGAAAACAAATTGAAGGAAACCCTACAACAATGATTCAGGATCACACTAAGCTAGCACTCAACAATTGTTCAAGACTATTCATGTATGGATCCTGATAGAGGGCGATCGTTCATTAAGTAGCGCTTACAGTGCAAGCACAAGGATCAAGTTCTGTAAATCATGCTCCTAAGTACATAACTCGAACCTTACCTTCAAACTAATCAATTTACATGGATCTATTTTTGGGTTTTGTAAAAATTTAAAATTATGTGGCATAATCCATATAGCATAAAAACCCAATACAATATGCCTAAGGCTTGCTTCTTTGTAGCCTTTGTTCTCCTTATGAATTGCTTACAGCTTTTGAATGGCCTCTCAATGGCTTTAACTTGTGATTGTTAAAATAGATTTGCTCCTTAATTTTCTCTTACATATACTATCTATTTGAAATGTTCTTGAATAGTCAGATTTTTTTATTGCTTCGGATAATAGAGACGAAAAACCAAAAGCATTTGAGTTGATTGAAATTAAATTTTTTTACACATATAAAAGTGTAAAAGGATGGTATAGAATCGTGTGTGATTTCACGTTTTGTAAATATAGTTTGGTTGCATTTTCACCAACAGGAAGGAAAACTTGATTTCTTGCAAACAATGGCTAAGAATAGATCTTTTAGAATTAAAATTTTAAATAAAATATTTTATAGTATTTTACTTGATTGTTGATGTGTCAAACTTTTAGTCCTTGAGATGTGTTTGGTATCAATGAATGGTGATGATATTTTAAATAGGACATAATCCTATCGCCTCTCAAAAAGAAAGGATTCATATCCCTAAAGGGGGAATGTTGTAACTTTAAAAAATGTGTTCTTCCTTGCCTACATGCTTGTTGTTTTGTCATTAAAGGAAGAAAGCAATGGAGTACACAATGCTTCTATGTTTCTATTATATATGTACAACTGTTGTGTGGAGGCATGCACAAGAGAACAATTTTGTCCTTTTTGCTTCTTTTTTTAATTGGTTTTTTAAAAGGAGATTGCTCCTTAGGATTGAAAAGTTTAAGCCTATTGTTGAAACTAACATGCACTTTGGTCATTCACTTTACTTGGTCATTGTTTGGTGCTGCTGCAATCATACAAAAATGTATGGAAAGCCCAGTGATCCCAAGAACTTCAAGAAAGTTCCCACGACCCAACAATCAAATGCAAATGATTTTGTTTTGTCTATTGTTGATGTATGTATCAATCCTTTCTCTCTTTATCTATATAATGTAATGCCTATTATTTCTTTCCTCTTTTGGTTGTTTTACCATGAGTTTTTAACCATATTTGTTTATACGAATCTAACTTTTAATGTTTAGTTAAGCTAAAGTGGGACAAGTTTATTCTAATACATCTACAAAGAGAAAATATTTAAGCTTAGGTTGGATTTACATTGGTTTTCCACTTAAAATGGTTATTTCATTTATTAATTTATCTAATCTAGATTTTTGAACAAAAATAAAAGCAAATTAGAGTGAAAATTGGAACCTTTTTCTAAACTCTTATAGGAGATTGTCAAGTATATATCCACACATAGAAATGGTTGCCTTCCTTTATTTACACACACTTCGCTTGGAGTTTAGTGATTGGTAGAATCACAAACATGCATATAGCTATAAGCTACGCAACTAAACTTCAATTTAAGTTTTTTGATTTAATTTTTACTTGAAGATCTTGTTTTCCTTAATTGCATTGGTGATTGAGGAAACTTGTTTTTACAAAGAAGCATTAAGCACACTTGAGAGTGTTGTACTTATACTTTGTGCTGAGGTTCAATTTTATTTTTATGACAAGTACATTTTTTGTTGGATTCATTGGCTGTTTTATTTTTATGATATTTTGAGTAATATCTCAATTATATGTGGTATCTTTTTTTTCTTGCTAATTTTCATTTATTCATGCCACCATAAGCCTGGTCATGTGTTTGAATGGTTTCATCTTAACACTAGGATAACAATAAGACTAAGGTTTGCTTCATTGCTGTCTTTGTTTGCCTTGTGAATTGCTTGCGACTTTTTCTGAATATCCTCGATGGCTTTAACTATAATTGTTAAAATAGTTTTAGTCTTACAATTATACTATCTATCAGAAATGTTCTTGAATAGTTAGAATTTCTTTTAATTGCTTCACAATATAGGGAAAGAGAGGGAAAAACCAAAAACATTTTTGTGCTGATTGGAATGGAATTTTTTTTTAATACATATAAAAGTTTAAAAGGATCATATGGAATCGTGTGTAATTTCGCATTTTGTAAATGTAGTTTAGTTGCATTAGCAGGTAGGAAAAACTTGATTTCTTGCAAAAAATGGTTAAGAATAGATCTGTTAGGAACAAAAATTTAAACAAAATATTTTATAGTATTTTACTTGATTGTTGATGTGTCAAACTTTTAGTCATTGAGATGTGTTTGGTATCAATGAATGGTGATGATATTTTAAACAGGATAGAATCCTATTCCATCTCAAAAGAGAGGATTCGCATCCCAAAGGGAAGCGATGCAGCTTTAAAAATGTATTCTTCTTTGCCTACATGTTTTTTGTTTTGTCATAAAAGGAAAAAAAAAAACAATGGAGTACACAATGATACTACGATTCTACCTACCTAATATTAGGACCAATATACATGTAGCGTTGTGGAGGCATGCGCAAGAGAACAATTTTTTCCTTTCTATTTCTTTTCTTTTAATTGATTTTTTAAGAAAACTGGTTGTTAGGATTGGCAATTTTAAGTACATTGCTGGAACCAAAAAACACTTTGGTCATTCACTTCACTTGGTCATTGTTTGGTGTTACAGCAATCGTACAAAAATGCATCAAAACCCACTGTTCCCAAGAACATTGGGAAGTCTCCCATGGTACCCAACAATAACTTGCAAATGTTTTTGTTTTGTCTTTTCTTGTTGTATTTGTCAATCTTTTCTATCTTTATCTATATAATGTAATGTTGATTATTTATTCCCTTTTTGCTAGTTTTACCATGAGTTTTTACCATATTTGTTTATATGAATCTATCTCTTTATGTTTAGTTATTTTAAAGTAGGAAAAGGTTATTCTAATACATCCACAAAGAGAAAATGTTTAACCTTGGGTTGTATAACTATGTACAATAGATCAGTTTTCACGACTAAACTATAGAAATTACAATTTAGTCTTTCTTGTAGCTGTTTCACTATTCTCTGAATCAACTTGGAGACAACATGAAAACACAAATAAGCAGGGGTGAGAATTATGAAATTCCTAGTAGGGTATCCCTGAAATACATAATAATAATGTCATTGTTATCGTCCTATCCACTTTGGTTTATCAAGAAAATGTGATCATATAATACATATGAAATATTCATTTTAAAGTTCTAAAATCATCCTTCTGAAGTGGGTAGCTTTTATTATTCAATCCCATATTATATTACTCAATATCATATAAACCCTATACTGCTAAATCACAACTTAACATATTGGCTTCAATATGACACTAAAATTCTTCACTTAGCACATAAGATAAAAGACTACTTTAAGGTAATAATTTCATTTTTTAAGCTCATTCCTACACATGATTATTGGATTTATTTTCTCCAATTCTCACATAGACCTATTCCTAGCTAGGTTTACTTTTCCAACTCAATTCAAGGGTAGTTAGGTTTACTTTCCCCAATAATGATTTACTTTCCCCAGCCTAAGAATTATAAACCTTATGTTTTTCTTGGTAGTCAAGTTTACTTTTACACAAACCATTTACTTTCTCTAGCCCAAGAAACATAATCTTATGTTTTTCTTCGCATATGAGCAATTGTAATAAGCATTCATATCTATGTGTGCCTAAGCTCATTAATAAGTTCACATGCTCAATTATTCATATTCATATTCTTGTGCTCATGTCATACTTGTAACATCCTCCCAAGTACAACACCATTCTTAAGCCATGATATTGTACTGAGAGTTGTTACTTGTTAATTAGCACCTTTCTTAATTATCTATAGCAAGCTCGATTCACGTGTGAGATAACTACGCGTAATTCTATTAAAACATATTACAAGTAGACACCATATTCATTGAATACACAGCTAAAATACAAAGGAAGCTCCTCTATGAGCTTTACTACTTGTTTATCCTCTAATACATTTACATACATTTTCCATCCACTAAGTATAATAGAATAAAATAGTAACTAATATACTATTGCGTTCCCACATTCCTTTACGTAGCAGCCATCGTCCTCTGCTTAACCTGGAGGCGACACGGAAACACAAACCATAGGGCTAAAAATTTTATAATTCTCAGGAGGGCAACTCCCAATTTCAATCATAATGTCATCGTCATCGCCCAAGCCACTTCGGTTTATTAAGAAAATGTGAGCATGCGACATATATCAAAGATTCATTTTTAATGTTCAAAAACCATTCCTCCGAAGTGAGTTTCTTTTAGCATTTCGTCACTTCAAGCATATATCTCATCACATTCCAACAATTACTAAGTTACACAAGGTAGACAATTCAAAATAAGATAAGTAGCATATAATACATGCAACGAATTTATCTCAAGGTGACATGGTATCACTTATGGCCACAAAGATCAAATCAGTGCATTTTTCTCTTTTCATTGACATAGGAAAGACTTAGTTTACCCAACGGGTAATTTCAGTGGACAATTCCACAATAGATCCGTTTATAACCAACGGGTATTTATGGTGGATCACACCACACAAGGGAAATAGCTCTTAAGATGAGCTCATTCTATACGTGATCATCGAACTTCATTTTTTTCCATTTCCGAATCACACAGATCTATTCCTAGCCGATACGTCTATCGACTATAAATTGGGGGTTCTCTTTCAATTTCCTTCCCTTCATTCAACCTAAGTATTGTTTCTATTTTGTCCATATGTCAGAACATGCACAATTTAAATTTATACATCCTTATAATGACATCATATACTTTTCTCTTTTCAAATGCATACATAGGCCACATATAGGCAATCATTCACAATGAAATTCTCATTCTTTTCTCATACTTCAATCTTTAAAATCCATAGCATGCATTTACATGTCATAAGTCACATGGCCAAACACTTAATATCAAATACTCATGTCATACTAGAAGCCAAAGTGCCATTACATTCTCAATTCAAAGCATTGTTCCATTCCCAGCACAATGGGCAGAGTTACTGTCCTAGGCACAACATTTCATTACCATACCAAACAGCCATTTCAACAGTCACAAAAATTCTGTATGACACTTCAATGTGTCTATAATAACCTGTAAAAATTTCAGGACAAACAGAGCTTATAGCTACCTCAGTAAAATGTACAAATTTAGTGGGCAGGGGCCACCAATTCCAAGACAGAACGAGTTCCCCTAATTTTTAACCCCAGCAAATGATTGAATTTAATTCACAATAAAATTCACAGTGACACTTCAATATATTAGTAACTTCGTGTAAAAATTTCAAGAGCTAGTTCAATCATTTGCTATAGTAATAAATTTGGACAAGTTTACTGCCTCAGCCTCAACAATCAGGATAGCATCTGCCTCATTTTGGTTTCTGATTTTTCTGAGACACCAAACCTTAAAACTAACACCCAAAAAAATGCATGTAGTTATCTTAAGGTGTTCTCTTCAACATATAATTTTTATAGCTCATGAAGACACCCACAAATATACCAGAAAATTCGTGAACCACTGCCTATAGGACAACAGAAATTCCAAAAACCTAGTCCAAATTTATTTTGATAAAAACCCTCTTTTAACACCATCCAAACACACCACCAAAAATCACACATCAATATGAACATAATATCAACCAAAACAACTAGAAATTTTGGACCTAGGTCATGCCAAAACAGATCAGAAAAATTTGACAAGAAAAGGCAACAAAAACCCTACTTGTAGTAACCTATTAGCTCCTTGGCTTCAAAATTAACCAAACTTGATTCCTTCTCCTCCAAAGCTCCCAATCTAACTTCAAACCCCTCTGATATCAGTGAGGTGTGAAGGAGAAAGGTAAGGATTGATGATTGATTGAGATTTTGTTCGGTTAGATTTGTAGAATTGGTGTAGAACAAGCTTAGTGAAGAACTTTTGATGATCCAACAATTCTAGCTTGGAGTTTTGGGCTTGGAACTCAAGAACAAGCTCTTGAGGACAACAATGGTGGCTGCTCTCTTCTTTCTCTTGCTGACCACGAAATTTGTGTGTCTTGGGAAGAAAAATGTGACTAGGCTTCTTATATTAAATGCTTAGAAGATATTTAGTAAAAAAAATCATTGTTTATGTAATAAAGCAACAATGGATGGCTAAGATTTAATCTTGGATTCCAAGATTAAATCTTGGCCTTCCACATGTCCTTAGTAGGTGGACATCATCCATTTGTGGTGATGGAAATACCTTTCAGTGTTAAAAACCGTACACTAAAATTTCACCGAACGGTAACACCTACCTAATTAAACCGATATTACCCGAAAATTAATTTTAAGTATAAAATTATCATTCACACCTATTTCTAACCTTATTCCCATGTTTTCCTAATTTCATGGCACCTTCTGCTAGAATCTAGGGTTTAAGCCCCGCGGGCAGGTGGCAGTGAGTTACAATTCACCGCAAATTTTTTTTTTTTTTTTGACAGGTCTCTTGGGTTGCCCTCATCATTGCTAAACTATTAGATTTTTTAAATTAAGATTAATAAAGCTCAAATTAATTTTTAATTAAATTTTAGGGTGTTACAATACTAGTACAAGATGTCATTATTTCATCAATTCAAAGCATCAATTCATTTTCAGCACAATGGCAGATTTCACATATTCGTAGCATAATTTATTCTGAATTTCAAACCATCAAACCCAAGGCTATAAAAATTCTCAATGAAACTTCAATATGTCCACAAGGTTCTATAAAAATTTCAAAGCAAAAAGAATTCTCTAACTATGCTAAAAAAATTAGACAAATTTGGTGCTCAGAAACCACTTAACCTCAGCTAGAACCCGAAATTCATAATTTTTAACCCTAGCAAATGATTGAATAAATTTAAAAGAAAATTTATAGTTACACTTCAAGATGTTATCAAAACTCAGTAAAAATTTCAAAGGAAAATTCAATCATTTGCTGTGGAATAAAAATTAGACAAATTCATAGCTTCAGTTCCAATAATCTAGACAGCATAGTTACTATCTCGAATTCTTGATTTTTTTTTAAGGCATTAGGAGTCCAAATCAGAACTCAAGAAAATTTGTGAACTATCCTAGGATTTTAGATTCAACATATATTTTTTATAGTTTATGAAAATATCCAAAATTCCCTCAAAAAATCCGTGATCATGGCTGATATTCAAAAATTGAAAATCCAGAGCATGGTTCAAATTCTCTTTTCACAAAAATGATTTCTAATATCATCCAAACGCACTACCAAAATTAATACATCAATATCCATATATTATCAACCAATAAAATCAAAATTTTTGGACAAAACCAATTAGAAATGTTCAACATAAATTTGGAAAGAAAAGGCTAAAGAAAACCTTACTTTGGTGGCTTTAGGGATCTTGGCTCCAAGGGTGATCCAAGATTGATTCCTTCCACTTCAAAGCTCCCAAATCAACCCAAATTCTTCCTAAATCAATGAGGTTTGTGATAGCAAGGAAAGGATTGGTGAGGTATTGAGATTTAATCGGTAGATTTGGAGGGATTGAGGTGTAGAACAAGTTTAGTGAAGGAATTTTGAAGCTTTAACGACTTAGGCTAGTGTTTTTGGGATTGGATTTCAAGATGAAGCTCTTGAGAATGAAGATGATGGCTGCTTCTTCTTCCTCCTTGCTGGCCGAATTATGTATGATGGAGAGATAAGGTTACTTTTCTTGTATTTATCTTGTGCTAAAGTGTAGATATCATACAATATAAATGTGTAATTCTTTAAAGAAAAGAACAACAAATGGATGGCTAGGATTTAATCTTGTAAACCAAGATTAAATTTTAGCCTTACACTTGGCTTGAATGGATAACATTATCCATGTATAATGATTAAACTATCTTTAATGTTAGAAACCGCACAGAAATTTCCGAACGGATAAAATATTGGCTCCCAAGTAAAATATAATAAATGAAAGGCCACGATTGAAACTTACTTTTCAAGTTTCAATCCTTGCCATCCACTTGGCATAAAGTGGTTGGTAAAGGTTACTTAGCCACCAAGTAATTTGTCCAGTGTTAAAAACCATATATCAAAACTCTACCGAACGGGTAAAACCAATGAGGTAATCAAACATCACCTGAAAATTAATTCTAGGTATAACTTCTCATTCCTTATCATTTCTAACCTTAATCCTCTCTTTTCTCATCCAGGGCATTTCCTGCCAGGGATGTGGGGTTTTGACTTCCTGATAGGCCTATGAGCCTGCAAAGTTACTATTCACCTCGGCCCAATTTTTTTTAAAAAAACGTCTCTGGGTCATCTTTATCATTGCTAAACTGTCAAATTTTTGAAATTATGACTAATAAATCTCAAATTAATTTTTAAATAATTTTTAAGGTGTTACACTAATCATGTGTTTGAATGGTTTGATCTTAATACCAGGATAACAATAAAACTAAGGCTCACTACTTTGCTACCTTTGTTACCCTTGTGAATTGCTTGCAGATTTTACTAAATTGTCTCTAAATTGCTCTAATTGTAATGTTTAAAATTGATTTACTCCTATAATTTTCTCCAATATGTACTATTTATTGGAAATTTTCTTGAATATTCAGAATTGTTTTTCATCTGCTTAAAGCAACATATATGGAGGAAAAACCAAAAACATTTATGAGCTGATTGAAATAGAATTTTTTTTATACACATAGAAGTGCAAAAGGATTAAATGGAATCATGTGTGATCTTGTGTTTCATAAATGTAGTTCGATTGCATTTTTGCTAGTAGTAGGGAAAACTTGATTTATTGCCAAAAATAAAAAGCTAAGAGTGGATCTTTTAGAAAGAAAATTTTAAATAAAATACTTTATAGTATTTTACTTGATTATTGATGTCTCAAACTTTTATCCATTGAGATGTGTTAGGTTTCAATGAATGGTGATGATATTTTAAGCAAGGTAGAATCTTGTTCCCTCTCAACAAGAGAGGATCGCATCCTTGAAAGGGGATTGTTGTGGCTTTGAAAATGTACTCTTCCTTGTCTACATGCTTGTTGTCTTGTCATAAGAGGAAAAAAAGCAATCGAGAACACAATGCTTATGCAATTTACCCACCTAATATTAGACCAATATATATGTGTAGCTGTTATGTGGAGGCATGCATAAGAGAATGATTTTTTCTTTTTGCTTTTTCTCTTAATTGATTTTTTAAAGGAAACTATTCGTTAGGATTAGCAAGTTTGACCATATTGCTGGAACTAAAAACCACTTTGGTCATTCACTTCACCTGGTCATTATTTAGTCTGTTGCAATAGTACAAAAATGTGTTGAAACCCATGTTCCCAAGAACATCTAGAAGGTTCACAGTACCCAACAATCACATGCATATGTTTTTGTTTTGTCTATTGTTAATGTATGTATCGATCTTTTGTCTCTTTGCCTATGTAGTGTAATGCCTATTGTTTCTTCCCTTTTTTTCTTGTTTTACCATGAGTTATTTTTACCATATTTGTTTATATGGATGCAACTTTTATGTTTAGTCATGTTAAAGTAAGACAAGTTTACTCTAATAAATCCACAAAGGGAAAATATCTAAGCTTGGGTTGGATTTACATGGGTTTTCCACTCAAAATGGATATTTCATCATTTATTAATTTATCTAATCTACATTTTTGAACAATAAATAAAAGCAAATTAAGGCGAAAATTGGAACCCTTTTTCCTAACTCTTGATAAGAGATTGTCAAGTATATATCCATGCATAGAAATATTTGCATTCTTTCATTTACACACACTTGGGTTAGAGTTTAGTGATTGATAGAATCACAAGCTACGTAACTAAACTTTAATTTAAGGTCTTTGATTTAATTTTTACTCAAAGATCTTGTTTCTCTTAATTGTATTGCTAATTAAGGAAAGTTGCTTTTATGAATGAAGTGTTAGACTCTCTTGAGAGTGCCATACTTATACTCTTAGGTGCTGAGGTTCAGTTTTGTTTTTATGACAAATACCATTTTTGCTGGATTCATTAGCTATGTTATTTATATGGTATTTTGGCCAATACCTTAATGATATGTGGTCTCTTTTTTTTTTTGGCTAATTTTCATTTATTTATGCCACCATTTGCCTAGTCATGTGTTTGACAGCTTTGATCTTAATGCTAGGATAACAATTTGACTAAGGCTCACTTCTTGCTACCTTTGTTCTCCTTGTGAATTGCTTGCGGCTTTTGCTGAATTCTCTTGCAATTGCTTTAACCGTAATTGTTAAAATAGATTTACTCCTATAATTTTCTCTTACATATACTATTTATCTAACTGTTCCTAAATAGTTAGAAATTCTTTTTATTGCTTCACACGATAGAGAAAGGGAAAAGCCAAAATCATTCATGAGCTGATATAAATGGATTTTTTTATACATATAAAAGTGCAAAATGGATCTATGGAATCATGTATGATTTCATGTTTCGTAAATGTAGTTTGGTTGTATTTTCGCTAGTGGTCGAGAGACATGATTTCTTGCAAGAAATGGCTAAGAATAGATCTTTTATAAATAAAATATTTTATAGTATTTTACATGAATGTTGATGTGGAAACTTTTAGCAATTGAGATGTGTTTGGTACGATGAATAGCTGTAATGCCCTGATTTTATTCTAGTACAAATGACCAAAATGCCGTGAGGTCATTTTTACCTGAAATTAAAGGGTAGCGACCCGCAGTCCTTGAATGGGTCAACTCAATGTTTGAAGGGGATTATGATTGTAGTGTTTGATATTCGAGGTGAAAATCTCATTTTCAAACTTTCGATTCAAAATAACCAAAATACCCCTATAGCATTTTACACGGGTAAAAGTGTCGTTTGAGCCGGAATTTTTCAGGAAATTCGGAATGATGTTTATGAGTGGATCATGATAGTTAGTTTAGACAGGAAGGTCCAAGGCAGTTAGTACAAAATTATCATTTTGCCCTTAGAACAGTGTACAGTGAGCCTAATGATACAATTAATCAAACCTAAGCAATATTAGGCTCTAATCGAAGATTAATTAATTTTGATAATTAATCTAGAGTCAAAATGATTTATTAAGGTTAATTATAACCTAAGGTTGCTTAGTTAAACTCTAATTTCATCCTTAGATTCAAGATTCCTAGTAATGTAATCTTGAATAGTAAATTCTCTCTAATTCCTTAAATTAAGGAATTGTGTCTATAATTTAATTTAACTTGGAAAGAGTTTTTAATTCATTAATCTAGCAAGATCACCCCTAAATCAAGTCTTGACAATCTTAATTGACCATTACGTCACCTAAACACCTTCTTATAAACTCCTAATCAAAACCTTAATCAAAGATACACCTAAACACATCATTAAACCACAATTAGATGAACAATTTCTCCTCACCTTGGCTGCACATGCTAACCGAATACATACACTTCCATTTGTGTCACATGTTGATTGTTTCACTCAAAGAACCATGCCTTAAGCCATACCTTGGACCACACTTAGCCATACCACCAACCATGCCTTTGAATGACTAAATTTTGAAGATATTTTCCTCCCCAAAGGCCATGAGAAGCCGTCGGCCTTCCTCCCCATTTCAGCCTCATTGTTTCATTTTTTCTATAAATACCATGCCTTAGTGAACTTGGTTACACTTTAGAACCTTTGCTAAGTTCAAGCTTTCTTGCAATTCTCTCATTTTCCTCTCAAATTCTCTTCATCTTGTTTTCTTCCTCCACCACCAAAGAGACCTTCCCACCACCACAAAACACCACAAACAACCTTGAACTACCACTCCTCCACCTCAAACCACCTCTCAAATACTAAGCCTTTCCACTCCCAAGCTCACACTTTCAAGGAAAATTCACCTTCCTTGTGTTTCCTCTTTGGCCGAATCATCATCACCATCAAAGAGAGGATTTTGTCTTCTCACTTCATCAAAAACCTAAGCTTTCTTTCATCTCATCCAAGACTTCATTTGGTAGGGGTTTATTTTCAAAGTTTTAGTTTTCTCTTGGTTTTCAAAACTCTTTCTTTTCTCCTTTTCATTTTGGCCTTAGAGCCTTGTTGATGAGAGAAACTTTGGCTTGATGATGAGGTTTCAAGATAATGGTCTTGTGGATACCATGTAAGAAACCTCTAAAGCTTGAAAACTTGGTCTTGGACCATACATGATTTTGGTTTCCTTTTCTTCTCCTTCCTCAAGATTTGGTTCTCATTTCCTTTCCTCTTCAATGATTTCGATTTTCATTTCCTTTATTTGTACAAAGTTTGATAAAAATGTTAAGTAGCTCACTAAAGGTTTTGTTTAAGAAACTTAATCACATGTTTTCAAAGAGCTCTAAGCTTACCCTTGCCAACCTTAAAGTTGATCAGCCGTTCTAGAGTTACTCTAGATAGAAGCTTGTGAGCAATAAAATAAAGAATGTGAGTAGTTCTCTTTATGTTTGTGTTGATTAGTGTTGATGGTTATCCCATAATCCATTTTCTTGAGCTTGATGATGATGTTCAAACCATAAGACTTCTTTGAAGACTTGGTGCTAAGAACTCTAAGCTCACTTTACATTGTTAGATACATGTTGGGTTAAGGCTATTGATGTTCCTCTAAAGTCTTGCATAAGCTTTAGTTAAGATAAAATAAGTTTGCATTCATGTTTAAGTTTATGCCTTGCATATCATGTTTACTTTTGATGCCATCACTAAGCTCTCAAGAATAAATAAATGAATTTGCATTTTCATGTTTAAATTTCCAAGCTTGCACTTCATGTTTATATTTCAAGTTATCACTTAATCTTTAAACATAATAAGGAGGTTGCATCTCATATTTATTTTATGCCCTCACTTTATTTTATAATGAAGAATAAAACAAAGGGCATAGCATGTTTATGTTTATGTCATCACTTAAATATTCTAGAACTCAAAGACTTGCCCAAGGATCACAAGTAAAGTCTTAGAAAATGGAAGCCTTCCTTGAATACTATCTCGGCCTTGTGATGATGATGATGGACTTTGTATGAGTTGCATCTAATCACAAGTGTCAATAGCCTATGTCTTGAAATTTTTCTAAGCATGGGTAAATTTAGAGAATATTATGAACATGATTTTATGTTTTAAATCTACCCTATGGGCAAAATAATTTAGCTACTGCCCTTACTCACATTCACATGATTTTAATGAGATAAATTAGTTTCTAAAAGAGTTTTAAGTTCCTAAAATTATTCCAAGAGAAAACTAGTAACTTATATGTGTTTAAAATCATGAATTCATGTGATTACGTGAGATATACAATTTGGTTTCTACCTTGTTTGTTTAGCCACTATATTGATGTTGTTTTATGGAGTTAAAATATGTAAAATTGTGTTTGAGTAAGGCAAGGACCGATTTAGGAATGTTAGGAAAGAACAAGTAACTAAAAAGGATTTAAAATGAGATTTTAGAACACTTAAGCACAAGAATTATAAATTTTGTTTCAGCATAATTGAACTTAGAAAAAATGGTAAATATTTGATAATTGGTTTAGGAATTGAATATAGAGCCTTAGGCGAAGACGGAACTTAGAAAGGGCTAAAGACGTAGATTCTAGAACCCGTAATTGAATAATAACCATCATACCCAATCTGTGCAAGGATGTTTGGACGTGTTAGTAAGCATAAATTAGAGAATTACAAGTAATGATCCTTTAGGTGCATCAGAATTATGTTATGGGTGTTAGGATAATTAGAACACGAGTTTTAAGCATCTAAGGGTCAAAGTATAAAATACTATAAGATAGGGAAGATGATGAGAGTAAGTGACCAAGTGAACACATAGTTATGATATATTGAGAGTTTGTGAAAGTATTAATGGCATGTGTATGAGAATATGTGAACTTATGATGTGATTGTTATGATAATGTGGTATGTTATTATTGAGATCCAGAAGGATATGAGATGACGATGAAATAGGTGAACATGTTTGTATGATTTTAAAGGTTTGCTTAGTTGAGACATTGAATGAGGAAGCATGTGTTAAATGAGTTATGTGGCCTGACTCAATTTGAGGAAATTCGATATACAACCATTGTGCCTCAAATTTCCATCAAATTTGAGAGACTTAAAGAAGTTTTTAAAAGTAAGATTTTAAAAAGTGACATGCCGAGACGCATTTCTTCTCTATGGTGAGGAGAAAGTAAACTCGTAGGGTTACCAATGCCAAGCCATACCAAAGCAACAAAGTCACTGGTCTTAACCGTTGAAGCGTTTCATAACGAGACGTACTTCTCTTGCTACGGTGAGGAGAAGGTAAAACCGTGAAGGCATTGACATTAGTCTGCCAAAGCGACAAAGTCACTGGTCTTAACCAAATGATGCATTTCAAAGAAGGAAAAGGTCCCATGATGGGTGATTCTTAGGCCCCTACCGTACTCTGGGATTTGGACTATTATGATTGTGATTATGTTATGCTTATCAAGAGGAAAAGTAAGAACTAGTGACGACTAGTTGAGGTATGAGCTCATACCCTAGCATAGGGTGCCAATGATACTAGGTTTGATACCTTTATGTCACAAGTTTGAGAAAAAGAAAAGGATGTGAAGTTCCATTCTTACGAAAAGAAAGGTTTTCGTGAGAAGTTACATGCCACTTATATGATGATAAATTATTGATGTCATGTTTTATTGGTTTACTTGTATAAGGTATTGTCATGCACTCGTGCTTTGTTATGCCTGCATTCATGTATTAAGATTCATTATAAAAGAAAACATGGACGTTGGATAATTACTTTTATAAAACCTCATAATAGACATTGCATGTTAAATCTCTTCATAATAAACCCAAGGTTCCTGGGACGTAAATGATGACATTAGGGTAGGAGGATTCCTCTGAGATTCTTTAGTAAGATTCTCACCCTTCTATTTCTCTCTTCCATTACGTCTTTAGATCTCGATACGCGTTCATGGTCTTCATTGACACGCCGATCTGGGAGATGCACTTTGACCTGGATCATCAGTCGTATCATTTTGAAGGTCGTTGTGTTGTCCGTATTTTTGCATACATGGGACGCCGTTCGCGCATCCAGTTTCCAGCTTTCGCTTCACTCCTACCTCACCATTTGGTGACGACATGATCTTTGAGAGGACTCGACATGGCGACGAGCGGACTCGTAATGCCCCTTCGGCTTCAGCGGTGCACGACTACCCCGATTATGTTCCTCGCTCAAGGCGTTCCGAAACCGACCCATCGGAGGACTCCCCTACCCACATCTACTCGGAGGATCTGCCCTCCGACCCCCATGGACATCGGAGAGGCGGTGAGGACACACTGACATAGCGGAGGCTAGCTCGACACCCAGAGATGCGCCCACGTCAAGGAGGTCACGTCGTCCTTCTGCTTGCACACAGAGGAGCTTGCCTCGTTCATTGGGTTCGTACCTTCTAGGGATGAGGATCAGCCCCACTAGTAGATCGTGATGGAGGATCCCTCCAGAGTGCCGAGTCGTAAGGATTCCCTCTGCTGCATATTTTGATAGGGATGACGTTGGATGAGCACTCTTAGGTTGAGGGGGATACAGTAGTTGGTATCTAGTATTTTGATGATCCCATGTATTTTCTATTTTTATGTATTTCTATCTATTACTCATGTATCGGAAGTTCAGCCCACTATGGGTGTGATTCCGTCTGCTAATTCCTATGTATCAAGAACTATGTTATTTAATATTATGATATTTGCTTCTATGAATGAATGTGTTCTTTATTGCTCTTAACTTGTATGATTAAGTTCTCTCCTGTTTTAATCTGCTCATGGTAGTACGCGCATGGCTCACATTTTGTTTTACATGTTTCAAAAAAAAAAAATTTACCCATATTTCCACTAAGTATTTCGATAAAAGGAATTTAAAAGAGTAGTAACTAATAATTAATCTCAATGCGTCCTAGGCGTGTTAGGTTAAATATTAGAGTGTTACAATGGTGATTATATTTTAAACTAGACATAATCATATTCCCTTCAAAAGAAAAGTCTTCATCCCTAAGGGGGAACGTTGCAACTTTAAAAATGTATTTGTCCTTGCCTACATGCTTTTTGTTTTATCATAAAAGAAAAAAATGAAGGAGTACACAATGCTTCTAAGATTCTACCTAACAAATATAGGACCAATATATATGTACAATTGTTGTGTGGAGGCATGGGGAGAACAATTTTGTCCTATTTGCTTCATTTTTTAATTGACTTTTTTAAAGAAACGATTCGTTAGGATTAGCAATTTTAAGCATATTGTTGAACTAAAAACACACTTTGGTCATTCACTTCACTTGGTCATTGTTTGGTGCTGCAGCAACTATACAAAAATGTGTCAAAAACCCATGTTCTAAAGAACATCGAGAAGGTTCCTATGATACCGAACAATAACATGCATATGTTTTTGTTTTGGCTCTTTTTGTTGTTTTTATCAATCTTTTCTCTTTATCTATGTAATGAACAGTGCCAATTATTTCTTCCGCCTTTTACTAGTTTTACCATGAGTTTTTACCATATTTGTTTATATGAATCTAACTCTTTATGTTTAGGTATGTTAAGCGGGATGAAGTTATTCTGATACATCCACAAAGAGAAAATATTTAAGCTTGTGTTGGATTTACATGGTTTTCCACTAAAATGAATATTCCATTTATTAATTTATTTAATCTAGATTTTTGAAGAAAAAATACTAGCAAATTAAGATGAAAATTTAAACTTTTTTCCCACTCTTAAAGGAAATTGTCAAGTACATATCCACAAATAGAAATACTTGCTTTCCTTCATTTATGCATACTTTCTTGGTGTTTAGTGATTGAAAGATTCACAAACATATATATACATGCATGCTATGCAAACAAACTTTAATTTATGGTCTTTGATTTAATTTTAACTTGAAGATCTTGATTCCCTTAATTCTATTGGTGATTGAAGAAACTATTTTATACTAATTAAGCATTAGATTCTTTTGAGAATGCCATGCTTATGCTATTAGGTGCTGAGGTTCCTTTTTGCTTTTATGACAAATAACATTTTTGCTAGATTCATTGGTCATTTTATTTATATGTTATTTGAGCTATATCCCAATGATATGTGGTTTCTTTTTTAGCTAATTTTCTTTTATTTATGCCCCATATGACTAAGGATAACAATATGACTAAGGCTCTCTACTTTGCCCGTTGTTCCCCTTGTGAATTTCTTGAGGCTTTTGGTGAATGGTCTTTCAGTAGCTTTAATTATAATTGATAAAATAATTTTATTCCTATAATTTTCTCTAACATATGTTATCTATCTGAAATTTCTTGTATAGTTAGATTTTTCTCCACTTCACACAATAGAGAAGGGAAAAGCCAAAAACATTTCAGCTGATTGAAGTGAATTTTTTTTATATGTAAAAAAATGCAATACCAGAAAACTGTTGTTACCAATGGATTTTACCGAGACTTTTGGCGTTATGATGGAAAATTTCATTACCGCAGAATTACCTATGGATTTTTTTAACCAAGTAATAATGTTGTCAAAAAGTATTCGACGGAAAAACGTTGAAATGAGCTTGAAATAATCGTCAACAAATTCATCAGAGTTAATTTTTACCAACAATTTTTTTTTATTGACGGATATAGTTTTAATTTAATTTATGTTTTTTTAAATTTTTAAAATTTACCGACGAAAATTCCATCAGTAAATTGTCACTTTTTATTTTATATTTTTAATATTTTACCAACACATTTTTCATCGGTAATTATGAATTTTAAAATTTTAAAATTTTAAAATTTATTCTATTTTAGGGTTCCAAATGGAAAATCCATCAGTAATATTTAATAGTTTAATTTTTTTTTATTTTACCAACGGATTTTTCGTCAATAATATTTAATATTTGAAATTTTATTTTTTATTTACCGCAGATTTTTCGTGGGTAATGTGTAAATTTTTAGATTTTCTTTTTGCATTTTCCTCGGAAATCATTGGTAATTAATTTTTTTTAATAAATATTCAGCAATTTGTATGTTACTTGATTATTTAAGAGCTTATTTTTTTTAACACTAATTATAAATATATAAATATATTTAATAATGACAAATTATAAAAAATACTCAATAAATAATAAACGCAACATATTTTAAATTCAAAATGTAAAATAAATACATATGCAACGAAGTTTACAAGTATAAACATAAAGAAGTCAAATATGACAAATAAAGAAAAACAGGTAACTCAAATCAAGAAGTCAATAGCATCGTCATCATCATCATGAACATCACCATTGTCCCACCACCACCACCATTATCAGTGTCTCGCGTCAGGAACGCTTCCTACATCTTCTTCTACAAAAACATCATCTCCTTCTTCATCTATTTTCGTATTCTCGTCTCCATGGCCTTTTCCTTGTCTTGCATCTTATTTTCATCTCTTGCAACTCTCAGAGTCTTTGCGTCTTTTTCTTGCATACAATGAAGTTTCACGTTAGCAAGTAAACTTGCTCATGAACCTCATCATCATCGCGTTGGACCCAGTGCTAGTCAGTAAAATTAAATTTTGAATTAAAATTTTCACATTATTATTCGCAGATTTTCCATCGATAAAATTAATTTTGAAAAAAATAATTTAAAAATAATTACAAATGGATTTTCCATCGTAAAAACAATTTTTACAAATTTATAATTCAAATTGGTTAATGATGGATTTTCAATCGGTAAAATTAAATTTTGAATTAAATTTTTCACATTATCCTGACGGATTTTCCATCGATAAAATTAATTTTGAAAACAAAAAATTTTAAAAATAATTACCCACGAAAAATTCCGTCGATAACTTGTGCGCCATATTTTGCGCAATTTGCGCAAAGTTTCCGACCAATTACCAATGAATTTTCCATCAATAATGATCGAAACCCAAAAATAAAATTTTTCGCTTCAGATTTCTCATTTTCGTCAATAAATCTGAGTAACTCATGTGTTTCTTGTAAAAGGATCGTATAGAATCGTGTGTGATTCCATGTTTCATAAATGTAGTTTGATTGTATTTTTGCAGTATAGAAAACTTGATTTCTTGCCAAAAAAAACCTCAATGGATTTCTTAGAAACAAGAATTTAAAAAATATACATTTTATAGTATTTTACTTGATTAATGATGTGTTAAACTTTTAGTCATTAAATGTGTTTGGTGATGATATTTTGTATGACCAAATCATGTTCCCTTTCATGAGGAGAGGATCCACATCCCTAAAAGGGAAACGTTGCGGCTTTCAAAATGTATTCTTCCTTGCTTGCATGCTTGTTGCTTTGTCAAAATGCTTCTGTGATTCTACCTTGGCATAGAGTGGTAAAAGTGTAGTGTGTTATACTTGGGGGCATTAACCCCCTTATATAGTGAGGTTAGCCGTGATTAAATTAGGACGTGATCTTCCTTGAATAAGGAGATTCTCATGAGATTTATGAGGGCAATAAATAAGCTCCATATACATGATTATTGGCAAGAGATACGTTAGGGATTTATGTCGTTGTAAGATTGTAGAGGATCTCATTGGAATTATGTCCAATCAATAAGTGACCTAGGCTAAATCAATGGAGGATTAGTAGGGGGATTCTATGCCACATGGTTGACCATGGAATCTTCTAGGAGCTCCCAGGTGGCCTAGGTTCTTGGCCTATATTTTTAGTCCAGTAAAGATTTAATTTGCATAATAAAATTTATAAAATATCTTAAAATAATATCTTTATTATTTTATAATCATATTAATATAATTTATATAATTTATTTAAATATATTAAAAATAAATAAATGAATTTAAAAGCAATACTACAAGTACAATATAAAACTCATGTATATTTTAGTAAGAGTTTAATTTTGATGTACTAACAATATAAAAAAAATTTATATTATCATCTGATCAAATTATTTTATTTACATTACTTTTCTAGTGAGTGTAAGACTTAACTATCTTTACTGATATGATAATAAATAATTGAAGAATAATAAAATATTTGTACATTATCAATACATAGAAATTAAATTCTTTTAGTAATTACATATTTAAAAGTGACTTTTATCATCATTATCCAAATAATATCAATTCCTTCATAACCACTTTTAATATAAAAGTTTCCACATAAATTCCGTTAAGGCTAACCGCTTTTGATCAAAATCACTTTACAAAATCAAGTTGATCAAAACCTCATTTCGAAACTCTAATCTAAACACATACACTCAATAGCTTCAATATAAAAATTTCCAATGTTGTTATAGGATGATGTGTATGTATATAGATATAGATTGTAAAGATTAATTCTTCATTATAATCTACAAATTATTAAAGACGTACAAGAAGACAGCAAGGATAAGTTCTTGCTAAGTATGTGCATCATAACATTTGAATAAGACCATAGCTTTCAGAATTGGACTAGTGATTGGACTCAAGTAACACTGGGTCACGATTAAAGGATGGGTCATTGGTAAAGGATTAAACCGGATTTATACAAAAAAAAATATAAAAATTTAAATAAAATATAACAAAATGACAAATAATTAACAATTTGATATTTTTTAAAGGATCCAAATATAAAAACATAAATAAGTAACATAAATTCCTAAATATTGTTCACATTTCATAATCACAAATCACAATTGATAAGTTCAAAACATAATTACACAAGCAAACTCACAAAATTTTACATCACAAACTCACAAATCATGACAATACAAACAAAGTTATTATATTTTCTATAAGTCAAATTAGAAATTTTTTTTAAGGTTTTAAAAAAGGACATTATTTAGCAAAAAAAAGAGTAAAAAAAGCAACAAAAAAAGGACCCGGTTCGGTTCAATTTAAGGGGCAAGTCATCGAATTTGATACAAACAGTCGAGTCAAACTAGGTCGCACCAATTTCAATGCGGGAATACCGCAGTGGCTCGAACTAATTTTCGACCGGTTCACGGTTTCAGTATCGCCGTCGGTCAAAGCCTATTTTTAATACTTTGAATAAGACCCCGTTTCATCCATAAACTTCTCATTAAAAGGGACAAAAAAGGAAAGAAAGAAATTTACAAATTACAACACACTCCAATGCTTAAGTGGTGCCAAGTGAGTTTGTCACTACATGGTAACTGAATTTCATCCATTGAATATCAAATCTAATGGTTACAATTACTTATAAAATAATTTAATAAAAAATACATTTTAATTACAATTTTGATTTTTTGATTTTACCCTTCTTGTCAACATTTCACTTTTTCAGCTTGCAAATCGATGCCTCCCACTTCCACCACACTCCTTCATCCCTCGAGAAAGACTTTCAATCGTAAATGGGTTTGAATGTGTAGGGTGTACACCGACAAATGGAGGCAACGACAATGCAACTAATTAGTGACGTGAAGAGGATGGTGATGGCTGAGCACAACATAGAGGGGATTGTTGATGTTGGTTACAAGAACAGTGGCAGTTGGAGTCTACGAGAGTGGCGATTGCATCAATGGAGTAGGAAGGGAGGATGGCGAGGCGTGGATGCAGGAGCAGGCTTTGGAGATGGACTTCCACCAAGAGTGCATGGGGTCGTCACAGGGGCAATGATGGTTGTTGTGGAGGAGCTCGATGATGATTGGGCTAAGTGATGGTTGTTATAATGGTGATGGTGGATGAGGGTAGGGGAATCGCTCCTTCCTTCTTTCCTTCCTTCCATGTCACCATTATAAACAAAAGATTGTATCGATTGTTACTATGATTCCCTTCTTTTTTATTTTTCATTTGAAGATTAGACTTTGTTTTGTTTATTTTTTCCTTTCTATTCAACTTTGATTTGTTGATCTGTTTAGAAATTTGTGTCTTGAGCGATAATAAGATGATTATATGACAAATGATGCACACAAGAGAAAGTCTAAAACTTTGATTTATCCTAAGCATGACAAAGAGGAAGAAGGGAGAAAAGAGAAAATAAATTATTGAGCTAAGATAGAAAGATAATTACATCATCCATCACTATATGGTGACAAACTTATCCCTATCCACATAAGAACTCACATTTCAACACAAACTTATGTGCTCTTTTTGCCTTTTCCCCTTTATTCATCACAAACTTAAGAACCTATCTTACAACACAAAGTTCTTAGGGTCTCTGTTTGATTTGAGTTTAATTTCCATTTGTAATTTTTCAGTTTCATATTTTGTGAAGAAAATCCTGAAAATTAAAACTAAAATTTTAATATTTAACTTCAAAATTCATAAAAATAGTAAAACTGAAAACTATAATCTCAAATCAAATAGGCCTTTAGCCTTTTTTGCATTTCCCCATCCTTCATCGCAGACTTCAAAGGATCAATTGATCTTCTTATCCAGGTTCTTCACCAGCTGGCCCATTTGAAACCTCCAATACAGGAAGTACACCAATCCCAGTCCAACCATCACATACATCCAAACATTCTCGTCCCCGCTCTCCTTGGGCGACCTCACCTCCTCAATCGCAAAACTCTCCCTCTCCGAATTCCCCAGATACCCTCATTCACACGCCCGTACAACACATACGCCCTATCCCTCTCACCAACAACCACCGAAGTAGGGAACCCCTCCAAGTCAAGGTCAATCTTGTCAAACACCACAGCCTCCCCCCACGCATCATTGCTCTTCAGGAACCACATCTTGCCGGCCACAGGGACACCACCAAAGCGACGCCGTCCCCCTCAAAGCGACGCCGTCTGCGCCAATCAGATCCTCGTTCAGCAGCACGAGCCTGGCGGTGCCGTCGTCCGCATCGACCTTGAACACCTTGCCCGTATTGGTTTGCACCACAAGGAGGTAACCGCCGCTGACGTAAGCGATGCCGTTGAGGCCGCAGAAGCTATACCATGCGTCGCGGTCCACAGGATGCTCCGTGAACCTGCGCGAGTCGGAGAAGATCAAAGCTTCCCCTCTCGTTGACCTTCCAGATGTAGTTCCCATCGGAGTTCGTGACATAAGCGTTGCCCTTGAAGTCCACCGCCACGTCGTTTGCGGTAGCGTCGGAGGAGGAGGGGAGGAGGGAGAGAAAGAGGCGGCTGCCGGAGAGGAGGCCGTAGGCGGCCAGGGCGTTGAAGGGAGCAAGGGGTTTGGGGGCGTGGAGCGCGGCGAGGATGCGGTTGTTGCGGGAATCGACGGCGAGGCCCAAAACGGTGACGTTTTCGGGGAGGGAGGGGTCGGAGATTAGGGTTTCGACAACGCCGGCGTCGGAGACGACGGAGATGGTGCGCTGGCGGAGGGATCCGACAAGGAAGTGCTGCCCGGTTGGGTCCCAGGCTAGGCCTTCGGGGAAGAGGTTGGGTGACCGGAAAGTGATGACGTGGCGGTTCCCGGCGAACGAAGTTGAGATCTCGGCGGCGGCGAATAGGAAGAAAAGGATTGTGGCGGCGGCGGCCGAGGAAGGGGTGAGTGAGCGATGATTGGATGAGAGGATCGGTACGGGCATGGTTACGTTTTCGATGCTTTGGTGCTAGTGTTTGGTTAAAAGATCAGCTCAGCTATGGTTTATTTAAACCATTCTTTGGTTTGAACTTCCGAGTCGTTGGGATCAAAAGTTCCTTGTCAAATACGTATCAGTACTTCTGACTAGTCGGCATCAAGTTTCTTGTCAAATGGGTATCAACTAGCATAATAGCTGTGCTACACACGGGTACTATACCATACACATTCCATTTTGTAAACATTAGCATACCAAGTTTTCTCTAATTAATCACATAAAATTCAAGAATATCAATATTTTTTAATTATTTATAATTAAAAATGAGCCACATATTTTAATAGTCTAAATTTTTAAAATTTATTCAATCAAAAATCAAATCACACCCCTTGTTATACAAGAGGGTATATTTAAATTTAATATTTCATTAAATTTTATCTATTAATAATAATTGAAAATGTTATAAATCTAACTGTAGCAACCATATATAGATTAAAATAACAACGGAGTTGTATATAATCAAATATTTTAAAACACTAATGAATATACAACATAATAATGCTAAAAGATTGAATTCTTCATCACATAATATCTTTTTACAATCTCAAAACTTAATTTCTGGTACAGCAAATATAACTGTTCAAAAAAAAAAAAAAGGATTTGATAAAATAAGCCAACAGATAATGTTTGACCTTAATATTTATTAGTAGCCATGCAACCTCTGGAATTTGAATGACATCCTTGTATAAGATGGAATGAGATTCAATCATGGAATATATAGGTTTTTTTTTTTAGTTTTTATTTCCAAATTTTCATTTTCAGTTTTCAATATTCATAAATTTCTGAAAATTAAAAATAAAAAACTGAAAATTGACCAAACATACTATACTCTTTCACCTTCATTGTTTCCAAAACAATTTCAACACTAATGATATTAACACCAAGGTCCACAATGATAAGTTGGGCACCAAACGGTCCACTACCACTACCCTGGCATTTCATGGTGTAGTTAGTGACGTGGGATGATCTCCATGTTATACATATCATGGGGTTACATGGCTTCATGCCATCGGAGGACGGCGGGCTGGACAAGCTACCGAAGGTTCCGACATTGGACAAGCTTTTTGGGCCTGGTCTGCACGACATTGGGCCCCAACCTGGGCCTTTATTGGGTCATAACAATACACAATCAACAATCTCATGGGAAATTACCATTTGCTCATCTATTAGCAATGTGTGGTAAGAATTATGCTCATCCATGTTGCTCTGCACCTCATGCATAATCTATTTGTTCCTGTTTGTGCGCGTGTTGGTGAGCGTCAACGTAGATTCATATGTTATCGTTCATTTTCAAATCTACACCAGTAACTCGTGTTTTAAGTTTGGCTCAATTTGTTAAAGGTGTGCTTTTGTTCTGGCTCACCTTGTCAGTACAAATGTCTTGTGATTCGGACTTGTGTCATGCTTCTGAGCTTGCGTTTTCCAAATTATTCATGGGTTATTCTTCATGTACAAATGTCTCGTTTGATAGCGTGCTTGTTCTGGGTCACCTTGTCAATTCAAATGCTAATTGTGATGGTGAATTGCGTCACCTTCAACTTACATAGGAACTGATAAATTTTCAGCTTGGGCAATTATTTGTAAAATAATTAAAGCTGTAACCGAAATGTACAATAACCGAAATACCCAAACAAAAGCTTACACAATCATACTTGACCATGCTATATACACTACATAATTATGAGGGTTTTAACAATGGGCACCCCCATATTGTCATCGGAGTACAGCACTAAACACAAGATGGCTCCCATATAAATAGTAGTACCGAAATTTTCTTTTGTCGCATATATTACGAAAACCCCAAACCACACAAATAGAAAACATAACACAAACAGCCTCTAGAGCTTCCTCCTCACAAAGCATCATCAGCAGGCACAGCCACTAAAAGCATGCCCAACGAGTAACTTCATAAGCAGCTTCCCAAGTTCACTCATCTAGTATTGACATTCTATAACCATATCCCAACTTCTCAATTTACACACATTTTCAACCCAATTATCATCTGATTGCTCCAAGCAAATTGGCACCATCAAGCTTGGCACCTTCCAAGTGCTGATTAATTTAAAAAAGGAGTGAAAATATGTTAGCTTAGCTTATCACACATTGAACAGAAAAATACACTTGCCACCCCACTATGTTAGTGGGTTGAGTGTTGACTTTGGCTAATCATGCTACTCACCTAAATGCCAGCTACGGATGACAACAAAAACCAACGATGTATATGCATATGTCACATATGTTCTCTTGCCATAATCAGGTTTAAAGTCAAAAAAGACAACGAGTGAGTCAAATCAAAAGGAAAAGGAATTCAGAAATTTCAAATCTCGTCCTACATAGTAATTACTTCTCCTTCATTAAATTACTTAATTCCCTTTGTTTTGGATCCAACTAAAACTTTTATGTAGGAAAGAATAAAATATGCAGGTATTCTCTATGCTACATGGTTCAATTAATTTGTACTTGGCACAAAAGTATCACTGGTTCAGCCGTATGTATCTACCAATCAATGAGACACGCACATAAATAGGAACATATGCTTCAAAGTAATAGTCATCTTGAACTGAAATGCTTCACTGGAGTTTATTTCCAACTATATTTTTAAAACCAATTTAATTGTTTTAAACTGCATGGGCATCCATCATACTGTTGACAGCACAATTAAATACACCACATACTTCCACAGTTCCACCTCACATAATAAAGTAACTAGTAGAGATAATAAGTAGCCTTATCATTTATACAACAGGTAAACAAGGCACCAAGAAAAGAAGCATAAACCTTGCAACATGAGAGTGAAGCCACTGATTGAGAAAGAAATTGATTCCAACGTCATGATTAATGATTATTTACGAATGGGCATGGATTTTCAAAACAATGCCAGGAACAGAGAAGGTTATCTAGATAAATTTAAACATTGACAAGCCAATCAATAATATCATAAATAGCAAAGAAATTTTAAAAAGGAAAAAAAAAGATTCAGCTCATTTACATACTGTTTCTCGAAGATTCACATGACGCAGATAAGCTCGTTGAAGGTTTGCACCCCTCAAGTTGGCATTGTTCAATTTCGCACCCTGAGAAGCAGGGAAATGATTTCAATCAACTAGGACAGAATAGGAAAACAACATTTCAAACAACCATAAAAATGATTTGATCTGGGAACCTGAACTGAATTAATAGTAAATTACGTAGAACTACTATTACATTTAATGATTAAAGGTTCCTCCTTTTTGTTTGTAATAACATTACACATGCTTCTCAAAGTTGAAATTTTAACATCACAAAAGCCTCTTCCTTTTATCAAAATTTTCACATCCCTCGATTTTGTTAGAAAAAAAGGTCAATGTAATTTCAAACATACAAAGGAGGTTTCTTTCTAATTTTCTTAAACCTTGAAGGAGCCCTAATTATGAAAGTCCATTCCATTGCATGTGGCATCACCATCGTAGGGTCTAGAGAATGTTAGACATACATAGTCTTACCTTTGTGAATGAAGAGACTGTTTCTAGAACATATGAAACCATATCACAGCAACCTCATTTTTGCACCAAGGGATGTTGACAATTTATTCAATTATATAATCACAGGTGCATGGTATCATGTTCAGCAATAATACATGTAATATTCTGAATATTATAAATCAGCGAAGCTTGTTACTTCCAATAAATGGCATCAATTTCCAGAACTTTACAGATCCACATGTTAACCGATATTTTGCACAGTTAGAGAACCAGGTCATCAATAACATGTTTCAGGTAGGAGTCCATACAATGTATCCAATAAAAGACAAATAAATGCAATAAATATTCTAAATAGTGTAAGCTGATATCCTATTATATACACTGCCACACAGGTCCAGAATACAATACCTTTAAATTAGCTCCTTCTAGGACGGCCCCCTCTAGATTGGCATTAGTAAGATCTGCATTCTGAGAAGAAAAAAGGTACTAAATAATTAATCATCGCAAACATATATCCAAGACACAGCACTACCACTGCTTGTATCAAACTAGAACCCATCTCATGAATATAAATCATCAATCAGGTAAAATGAGTAAATGCTATTTTTGTACTCTAAATATACAGGTGCTTGTCTCGATCAATCACATTAATTTTTTAGGACTTCCCCCTGGAAACTTAATACTACAGCCGCTAGTGACAACAGGAAGCCTCATAAGTATGAAAGATGGATGGAAAGTGAAAGAAGGTAAGTAGAACCTTAAAAGAACAAAATAACAAAGTGATGTCAAAGTGATATTACATGACTTCAAAAATAATGGAATTATTTTAAAAATTATGGTCCTGCCATGCCCAATAGATACTTTTGACTTGGAGAATGTTGATAAGGTTGAGTGGCGAAAAAAATGAAAAAGAAACTTACATGACTTATGGTTGGCGACTTAGGTTAATGCTCATTTTGATCCGTGAAATTTCATATGTGCCTCACTTAGTCCTTGAAGTTTAAAATCTGACCAATTAGTCCATGACTATGTAATCGTGAATCACATTAGGCTCTAGTGAGTAAATCCTAACAAATTATTGGACTAATTTGTGTTAAAGGCATTGTTTTGAGGGACTAATTTGATGTAATGATATGTTTAACGTACTTATATCAATCATTTATGCTTTCAAGGACTAAACGTGATTCACAATTACAAAGCCAAGGAATAATTAGTCTGATTTTAAACTTCAAGGAACAAATGACTCACGTATGCAATTTCAAGGACTGAAGTGAGCTTAAACTCCATTTTTCTGTCTTAACAGAATCTTAAGTTAGAGAAAGATGCAATGTACTGTACTGAGGATACTTTCCTCTTATGGAAGAAATGACAAGAGGAAGCATATACAAGAAAATATTCACATGTGCAACAAATACTGGCACAATGCTTTTAAACAACAAGAGGACAAAGTGGAAAATATAAACAAATGTAACTAATTAATTATGCAAATTGATGATTAAGGTTTGGTGAACCTGTAGATGTGCAGAACGCAGATCGGCTCCGCAGAAGCTGCAATCCACTAGACAAGCATCTGCAGAATAGCAATTTCAAACAAATGAACTTTGTTAGAATCTGTGAATATTTGTAATTAGTAATATCATATCTAGGAAAAATATATATTTGTAATTATTGTGTATTTATTGTTCAGTCTATATATACTCTCTCCACTGTGTAGTGGAGACACACGGATTTCTCATGACTATGACTCTCTCTCTCTCAACATCCATCGACAACCAATCACAGATTTCCAAAGGGAGAGATACCATTCCCAAGTACCACTATCCTGAAATCCACACATCTCATCAATTATAGCTTGTCTCCACCCAGGATAGGAGAAGGCCTCGCCTGTAGTCTTAGGAATGGACACAAAAGACAAAGAAGACAGACAAGCATAGTGCAAAGAAGATAAACAATGATAACTCAAAGCAGGTATAGTGAGCAGGATGGGTTCCGAGTGGAACGAATACCTTTATGAAGGGCAAAGGGAAAGTAGGAACAATGGGCAAGACTAGAGGTGGAGGATGAGTAGGAGGAGAGTTCACATTAGCCAAGACATGCTCGGAGGAAGTAACTAGAGCGGGGCGGTGGAGGTAAGGTGCAATGGGCGTCTGAGGTGGACAGGCTCAAGCTAGCTAACGGGTCCTGATGGCCAAATTGATCGTCTTAAGGCCGTCTTATTGCCAAAGGATACACTCAGATATTTGGTTTGGATTATGGTGATACTTTCTCCCCTGTTGCCAAGATGGCTCCTGTTCGTCTGTTTCTATCTATGGCGCTATACGTCGTTGGCCTCTTCATCAGTTGGATATTAAGAATACCTTCCTCCATGGTGATCTTGAGGAGGAGGTTTATATGGAGCAACCTCCTAGGTTTGTTGCTCAGAGGGAGTCTTCAGGTCTTGTTTGTTGCCTTTGAAAATCATCGAATGGTCTTATGTAGTCTCCTCGGGCTTGGTTTGGAAGGTTCTCCACGATGGTTCAGCAATTTGGTATGACTCGGAGTGAAGCTAACCACTCTGTGTTTTATCGTCATACTCAGAGGTTGTACCTACCTAGTTGTGTATGTTGATGACATTGTCATTACAAGGAGTGACACTCATGGCATAGCACAGATCAAATAGCACTTGTGCAATCACTTCCAGACCAAAGATCTTGGCAAACTCAGATGCTTCCTGGGCATTGAAGTAGCACAGTCCAAAGATGGCGTAGTCCTCTCCCAGAGAAAACATGTTGACATTCTAGAGGAAATAGGTTTACTCCTCCAAACATTGATACTCCTATGGATCCTAATGTTAAACTCCTCCCAAATCAGGGGGAGCCACTATTGACCCTTGGAGATATAGAAGATTGGTTGGAAATTGAAATATCTACAGTTACTTGTCCATACATTTCTTTCGCGATAAGTGTGGTTAGTCAATTCCTAAACTCACCATGTGAAGCTCACTAGATGCCTGTGATACGCATTTAGAAGTATGTCAAAGGAGCACCAGGGAAATGCCTTATTTACGAAGATAAGGGGCATCCTGGGGTAGTTGGTAATCTGATGCGGATGGGCAGGATCCCTTCTGATAGGTGTTCCACTTCGGGTACTATATACTCATTAGGGGCAATCTCATATCCTAGAAGAGTAAGAAGCAAACTGTAGTTGCGAGGTCTAGTGGCCAGGCAAAGTATGCCATGGCCTCAACCACATGTGAGCTTATTCCTTAAGCAACTCCTCCAAGAACTTCAATTGGGGAAAACAAGCACATGACACTTGTTTGTGACAATCAAGTTGCTTTACACTTTGCCTCAAATCCAGTTTTCATAGAGGACCAAACGCATTGAAGTTGATTGTCAATTTATCAAAGAGAAGATTTTATTGAGACATGACACAAGCTTCGTCAATTCAAATGACCAATTGGCAGATGTTCTCACAAAATCATTGAGAGGTCCTAGAATAAGTTACCTATGTAACAAGCTAGGTGCATATGATCTATATGCTCCAAGCTTGAGAGGGAGTGTTAGAAAGTCCTGAATATATCTAATTAGGGAAAATATATATTTGTAATTATTGTGTATTTATTGCTCAATATCTATATATACTTCAGCTATGTAGTTGGACACGAATTCCTCATGACCTTCTTTCTCTCTCTCTCTCTCTCTCTCTCTCTCTCTCACAAACTTCATTTCCAAGTATAATGATAGATATACTAGTACAACCTACAAAAGTGGGCATATTGCACTTTCCAATCTAATCTTGCTTCTATAACCAGAAAACCACCAATTAGGTTGGAGACCAAATTAAAATATCATGCTGCAAGCCAGGAGAATATTGCACTGGATCAACTTCCTATTTGTTAGTAAATATTTTTCCTTAGCTTTTAGTATGCTCATCATCATCCAAAATGGTATTTTCCAAAACAGCAGGCATAATGCTCATGAAATAAATCATAGTACAAGTTGCATACAAGGAATGCTAGTTCTGATAGTACCAGTTTCTGAGGTAGAAGAAAGAGTGCTAACTTCCCTGCACCCTGTAATTTTCCGCTGCCAGCTGTCAATTCGGGCCCATGAGGGCCCATCAGCTCCTTACTTCTCCTAAAATAAACCCTGCTAAACATAGGGTCTCTATCACTAACCCCAAAACACAAAGAGAACCACCTTGTCCTCAAGGTGAGCAGCAGGAACCTGTCCTTCAAGGCACTAAAGTTCCAGGTATGTCCAACTCTGGAAGACCGCGCCATTTCACCAAAACTTCAGCTTGGCCTTCAGCCGTATGCCTCAGCCACAGTAGTTCCTCCTGGTTCTCCCCAGTACACCCTCTTCAGGCAGCCGCAGGGAGCTCATGGGGCTGCACACTGGGGGAAGGCCTCTCTTCAATCTACTAATGTGGAAAACTGGATGCAGCTCGCAAGAAGGTGGCAAAGCCAAGCGATACGCCACTATGCCGACCTTCTCAAGAATCGGGTAGGTGAAAGCTGAGAACGGAGTTCTCATTGGGTCTCTTAGCTAGGGACTGCATTATAAAGGATTGAAACTTGAGGTAAACCTCATCCCCCACCTCAAAATTAACTTCTCTCCTCTTCTTATCAGCAAAATGTTTCATTCTCTGTTGGGCTAGCTCCAAATGAGACTTTAACTGGATACAGACACGGTCAGCCACCAAGGACTAAACTTCAGGCACTTTTGAAGGGTAAGTGTTATCCTTAAAAAGTATAGGAGAAGGTCTCCCATAGAGTGCTTGAAACGGTGATGTCTTGGAGGAAGCATTGTAGGTTGTGTTGAACCAATACTCAGCCCAGATTAGCCAAACCACCCAAGACTTCGGTTTGGAAGTCACAAAACAGCAGAGATAAGCTTCTAAGCAGAGGTTGGTGACCTCGGATTGGCTGTCGGTTTGAGGGTGATATGAGGTGCTGTACTTGAGCTTAGTACCAGCCACCTTGAATAATTCTGACTAGAAATGGCCTAAAAAAAGGGTCATGGTCAGATATGAGCATCGAGGGAAAACCATGGAGGCACACCACCTCTTTCACAAATAGCTGGGCCACATCTTCGCTGTATATGGGTGTGACAATGCCAAAAAATGAGCATACTTAGTGAACCGATCAATAATCACCATGATGGAATCCTTTCCCCTTGAACATGATAACCCAGAGATGAAGTCCATTGAAATTTCAGACCAAACCTGAATGGAATACCAAGGGCTGCAGCAAGCCGTGGGAGAGAGGCTTCATACTTGTTTGACACACATGGCAATTTGCCACATAGTCCTTAACCCTCTCCTCATGCCACGCCGTATATGGCAGCTCGGGCATTTGTAGTTCGAAAGAAACCCAAATGTCCACCTGAAGGGTGTGTTAGAGAAAATTTGCTGAGCCAATTAAAGTTTACAAAAGAAGGAAGCACAAGGGTAGTCTAGGAATTGGAAGGCTTGCTGACTTTGCTATTGAGAAAGAATCATGTGGGCCCTTTATTATTTTGAGGCCTAACGGTTTTGGAGGTGGTGTGTGAGGTGAGAGACAAGTGTGAATGTAGTGGAGAAAGTATAATTCTCCAGGGTTAAAGATTTTTGGTGGTAGAGAATTCTTTTAAAATTGGCTGGGAGCGTGAGCCTATAGTGCTCAAGGCCCTCTTTCTCATTGCTATTGTTCTTGTTCTATCTTCCATTTCCTTCAGTAATACAATACAGTATCATTTGCTTGCTGATTGTTAATTGTTACATGGTATCTGTGTGTGCTTCTATTATTGGCCTGAGTCTTTCGCTGAAGCCTACATGGAGGACCAAGTGGCTGAACTGAGGAGAAGAATCGATCAAGTAATGTATCTGTTAGAGAGGAAGGATGGCCATCACCGTTTGGGTGGTCGATCACCACCACCACGACGTCTGCTCGTTCGAGTAGCTTTACGACCGATGGCATGGGGGTTCCAGAAGGGTTCACGGGAGTGGCTCTCCTCCACTCGAAGAGAGCACTGTGACTTTAGGTCCCGTGACCGAGACGATCGAGCTCCCTCATTCCCTTGATGGTCATCGCCACTGGGAATGCGCGTGGCCAATCAACCACATCATCGCGGTAAGGGAAAATGGAGCTTCCAATTCTAGTGACGTCGACGGTGGTTAACGAAAATAGAGCGCTATTCCTGGATCAATGGCATATAAGGGGATGAACGTTTCGAGGTAGTGATTTTGGTATGAAGGGAAAGCTCTTCCTGGTACTAGGTGTGGGAAGAACAAACTTAGTTCCCGTCCTGACGCTCTTTCCGGATGGTATTTCTCGCGCTTCCAACCCGACCTGGTTAGAGATCCATATGGGCCTCTCCTACGTTTACGCAGGTGGGCTTGGTATTGGACTACATCGATGAGTTCGAGCGCATTTCCGGCCCATGGGCAATCTAGATCGTGAGGTCTTGCGTGGCATTTTCTTAAATGGGCTGAAAGGGAACCTAAGGACAGAGTTGAAGAGCCTTGATTTGGGCTCTTTGGCTGAAATTAAAGAGCGGGCCCTATCCTTGGAAGAGCGAGGAAGAATGGAGAGGTGGGGGTTTTGGGCCTCCAGGAACGCACATGGGGACCAGCTAAGGGCCCAATCCAGCATAAACTTCTTCATCCTTCCAAAAGCGGGAAGGTAGGAATGTAGGGACAGCTGAAGAACATGCGTGCTTCAGAGGCGATAAGTGGCGGAGCTGGAAACGTCTTTCTCAGGAGGAACTTCAAGATCGGAGTCGTAAGGGATTGTGCTTTAAATGTGGTGAAAGATGGGATAGGGAGCACGTTTGCAAGCTAAAACACTACAAATAGTGTTGTTGGAAGACTCTGAAGGAGGAGCTCCACGAAGAAGATGAAGCACGGCCGGCTCAAGGTGGAAGAGAGCTAACCATGAAATCTTTGCATATAACGTTTAACACCTTCACAAATTCACGACCTTGAACAAATCATTCAAGGTACGAGGGAAAGTGATGGGGACCAAGGTGTTTGTTTTGATTGATACAGGGGCGAACGCAGTTTTATCTCGGCACCACTTGCTGAGCACCTTCAACTCCGCGGGAGGTCGCATTCACGGTGGAAGTCGACAGGGGAAATCAAACGTGGTTCGGGCTTCTGTGAGAATCTTGAGGTGGAGATTCAAGGTAACCACGTTTTTCACTCATTTTTTGTCCTCGATTTAGGAAGTATTGATGTAGTCTTAGGCTACGGTTGGATTGCAAGTTTAGGGGACATTAGAGCAAATTTCAGAAACATACATACAATGGAAGGAGGGAGGAATGGAAACGCATTCAAGGGGAGCCCTCTTTAAGCACGACCCAGTCTCATGGCGCACAACATTGAAAACGTTGAGAGCGGATGGGGAAGGTTACATGGTTACCACATGGGCGAAGTGAAAGCGGAGAACAAGAGACCACCACTGGCACGATGTACAAGAAGCTTCAAAAATTGTTATCGCAATATGAGGACATCTGCAAGCTTCCGGACGAGCTATCTCCCAGAGACCCGAGACGCCAAGACCATTCCATCACTTTGCACGGGGGGCTATCATCCCCAACCTACGGCCATACAGGTATCCCTACTTCAAGAAAAATGAAATTGAGAAAATTGTGGGGGAAATGCTAGCTTCGAGCATTATTAGGCCTAGTACGGTCTTATTCGAGCCCAGTGATTTTAGTAAGGAAGAAAGATGGGGTTGGCGATTTTGCGTGGATTATAGGGCTTTGAACAAAGTCACCATTTCGGATAAATTCCAAATCCACATCGAGAGCTCCGGATGAACTAGGGGGAGCCAAAATTTTTGAAACTGGACCTGAAATCGGGGTATCATTAGATCCAAATGCGGGTGTCCCACGTGGAGAAGCCTTCAAAACCCATGGGACACTACGAATTTTTAGTGATGCCGTTGGGCTCACAAATGCCCCTTCAACCTTCCAGGCCCCCATGAACACTGCTGAAGCCCTTCCTGAGGAGATTTGTATTGGTATTCTTTGATGATATTCTCATCTACAGCAAATCAAAGGAGGAACATTGGAGCACTTACAACAGGTGCTGGAACTACTAAGGAAAAATAGCCTTTTCATCAAACAAAAGAAATGTTCGTTGGTCGAAGGGAAATTGAATATTTGGGCATCTAATCTCTGGAGGGGAGTGAAGGCAGATCCAAGGAAATAGAGTCGATGACAGCATGGCCAGTCCCTCCGACTTAAAGGGATTGAGAGGTTTCTGGCATCAGGCTATTATCGGAGGTTTGTAAGGGACTATGGAAGAATCGCTTGGCCGTTAACGCAATTACTCAAGAAAGATAGTTTCCATTGGGAGTGGAAGCTCAATTAGCCTTTGAAAAATTAAAGCGGCAATGACTACACTCCGGTATTAGCTATTCGAATTTTGAAAAGAGTTTTGTTGTAGAAGCGACGCTTCTGGAAAGGGAATTGGGGCTGATTGATGTAGGAAGGGAAACCAATTGCATACATGAGTCAGAAATTGTCAGATAAGGTTCAGCAAAAATCAGCTATGAAAGGGAGCTCATGGCCAAAGTGTTGGCGGTTCAAAAATGGAGACATTATCTGTTGGGTAGAAAATCATCATACATTCTGACCAAAATAGTTTAAAGCACTTGGTGGACCAACAACTTATGGGGGAAGGTCAAGGAAGTAGATAACCAAGCTGCTGGGTTTTGATTTTGAGATAAGATATAAAGAGGGAAAGAAAATAAGGCAGCAAATGCTCTCTCAGACGTGTCAGACCGGGAGCAATATCCTCTGTCACTTTTCAAGAATGGGCAGGATTGGAGGAAGAGGTACAGGCTGATGAAGACTGAAGCAAATCATACAAGGGCCAATTGGGGAAAAAAAGAATTAGAGGGGTATGAACTGAAAAGGGGAGGATTACAAAGGAAGGATTGTTATTCCCAAAACTCTCCTAGAATTCAGGTAATCTTAGGAGTTTCATGAGGCATTTCGGTTTTTTCAGAACTTATAAGCGAATTTTGGGTGGTTTGGTGGGAAGGTATGAGACATACAATCCAGAAATACATTCAATGTTGTGAGGTTTGCAGCAGGAATAAGTATCTCACTTTATGCCCGCAGGTCTCCTTCAACCATTACTGGTTCCTTCAAGGGTGTGGGAAGACATTTCAATGGATTTTATTGGAGGGTTACCAAAGTCCCAGGGGTGGATACGATTCTAGTGGTATAGACAGACTTCAAAGTATGTCCATTTTTGCGGCTTAGTCATCCATATACTGTAAAATGGTGGCTGAACTTTTCATCAAGGAAGTGGTCAAGTTGCATGGGTTCCCTCATCTATTGTAACTGACAGGACAGAATTTTCATGAGCAATTTCTGGTCTGAATTGTTTAAACAAGCAAGGACAAAATTAAAATTCAGCTTCGCATACCATTCCCAAACTGATGGACAAACCGAGGTGGTGAACCGGTGTTTAGAGACATATCTCAGATGCTTTGCTAGTGCCAAACCGAAACAGTGGAGTAAATGGTTAGTTTGGGCTGAATTATGGTTCAATACGACCTATCATTCTGCTGCTCATTCATCCCCGTTTAAAATTCTCTATGGAAGGGAACCCCCTACCCTTATTAAAGGAGATTCACCGCCTTCAATAGTGGAGGATGTGAACCAGCTAGTGGCTGAAAGGAACTCCATGATTGAGGAGTTGAAATGGTATTTAAACAAGGCTCAAGCTAGAATGAAGGTCCAGGCTGACCAGAAAAAGAGAGAAGTGGAGTTTAAGGTGGGGGAAAAGGTATTTCTGAAGATCCAACCATACCGAATGAAGACTCTTGCCAACCATGTTAACCAGAAACTTAGTCCCAGGTATTATGGACCTTTTGAAGTAATAGAACGAGTGGGGAAGGTAGCTTATAAATTGCTGCTTCCCCTGATTCGTTAATCCATCCTGTCTTTCATGTCTCTTTGCTCAAAAGATGTTGAACACCTGAAGCAAGGTGCCAACCTTTGCCTAAGGGACTGGCTGATGGGTGGGAGCTGAAGGTGCAACCCGAAGCTGTACTAGCCACCCGAATGAATGAGCAAGGTGAAGAAGAGGTGCTGATTCGCTGGAAGGACCTCCAGATTTTGAAAGTAGCTGGGAAGTAGTTGCTGATATTAAAATGAGCTTCCCTGAATTTCACCTTGAGGACAAAGTGGTAGTTCAAGAAGGGGGTATTGTTATAGAAAAATTTGCTGAGCCAATTAAAGTTTACAAAGAAGGAAGCTCAAGGGTAGTCTAGGAATTGGAAGGCTTGCTGACTCTGCTATTGAGAAAGAATCATGTGGGCCCTTTACTGATTTTGAGGCCTAACAATTTTGGAGGGTGGTGTGTGAGGTGAGAGACACATGTGAATGTAGTGGAGAAAGAGTATAATTCTCCGGAGGTTAGAGATTTTGGGGGTAGAGAATTCTGTTAGAATTGGCTGGCAGTGTGAGCTGCTATAGTGCTCAAGGCCCTCTCTCTCATTGCTATTGTTCTTGTTCTATCTTCTATTTCCTTCAATAATACAATACAGTATCATTTGCTTGCTGATTGTTAATTGTTACCTGGTATCTGTGTGTGCTTCTATTAGGCTTTCATGCATTCCAGCTAACAAAGCTGGAATTTGCGATGAATTTCTGGGAATCACAGCTCTCCCTTGATATAATAAATGTCCATTTTTCAAAATATAACCAGGGAATGTTGTGCCCCCAAGTTACAGGTCAGTTATAATGCTCTGCAACTGCTAGTACTGCTGAATTTCATCAGCAAATGTCTCCCACACATTGGCTGTTATCAGTGAAATCTCCTGATACAGCATCTGTCGGGACAGGGCATTGCTGCCTTGTTTTCCAATCCAGGTTGATACTAAATTTCAAAATCAAACACTAGAAATTTGGAAGTCCATTTTTGTTGGTCATCGCTGAATAAGAATTGATCTGTGAGGAATTTTAAACTCCGATGGTCTGTCATGATTAAAAAATGGCGTCCAAGGAGATAATGTCACCATTTTTGCACAGCCAACACAATAGCCATCAGCTTGCATTCATAATCTGATTTTAATTGAGCCCTCTTGGAAAGTGCCTTGCTAAGGAAGGCAATCGACCTACCTTCTTGAGATAGAACTACTCCAAAGCCATGGCTAGAAGCATCTGTGTCCACCACAAAAGGCAATTGGAAATTAGGAACAGCTAGCACGCGTAGATCAGCGATGAGTTGCTTCAGCTTATCAAAAGCCTATTGAGCAATTACCCCATAGCCTTACACAAATCTCCGTTAGACCTAGGAACCCCATTAAAGCTTTCAGGTCCATAGGTGTTGGCCATTGCAACATAGCATCAGTTTTCTTGGGGTCTCTAGCAATCCCTGCAACCGAGACAACATAGCCAAGATATTCAACTTGACCAACCACGAAGTCACACTTTTTCTGGTTTAGTACAAGTTGATGTTGCTGCAGTAAGTTGAAAACAGCTGCAAGATGATCAGCATGCTCCTCAACCCCTTTGCTGTAGACTAGAATATTGACAAAGAACACTAGAACAAATTTCTAGAGGAAAGGCCGAAGCACTTCATTCATCAAGGCTTGGGATGTTGATGGTGCATTAGTAAACCAAAGGGCATCACAAGAAATTCATAGTGCCCTTCGTGTGTCCGGAAAGCTGTCTTACTAATGTCATCCTCCGCCATACAATTTGGTGGTACCTAGACTTGAGATCGAGCTTGGAGAATATGGAGGCCCCCGCAAGTTCATCCAATAGTTCATCTATCACCGGAATTGAGAACTTGTCCGGAATTGTAATCCGATTAAGAACCCTATAACCTACGCAAAAGCGCCAACTCCCATCTTTCTTTTAACCAAGACGATGGGGCCAGAAAACGGGCTTATACTAGGCCTTATAATCCTTGCCAACAACATTTCCTGCACCAGCTTCTCAATTTCATTCTTTTGGTAATGGGGGTAACAGTAAGGCCTAAGGTTTGGGATTTCAGCCCCTCCTTCAATTGTATTGCGTGATCATGACTCCTATGGGGTGGTAAGCCGGGTAGGGGTTCAAAAATCACAGGGAATGAATCCATGACCTGCTGAATCTTATCAGGAATAGCAGCTTGTAATCCCTGTGATGCAAAACCGGCCAAAGCTGAACCATATGCCCGTTGCCCTCCTCCTGCATTTCCTTGAGTGTTGCTCTCAAACTTGTACCCCTAAAACACAACTCGGGATCGCTTTGTAGCACTCGCCATTCCCCTTGCAAGTTAATGGTAAGTCTGTTTTTGCCAAAATTGATGATTGTATCGCCCAAATAATCAAGCCACGCTAATCCTAACACCAACTCAAACCCATCCATAGGAAAAAGGAAAAAAACCCGAATCACTTGCAAGTTAGGGAACTGCACTTGCAAGCCTTTGCACATCCCTTTTCCTAGAATTTGTTTTTTTCTGGAATGGAACCCGAAAATTATTTAAAAATTAATTTGAGCTTTGTTAGTCGTAATTTCAAAAATCTAGTTTTTGATGAGGTGGCCCAATGGACCTGTCAAATAAAAAAATTTGCAGGGGTGAATAGTAACCTTGCGGGCCCCAGAGGCGTCGGAGCGAAACCTAAATCAGGAAAATGCCTAGGCTGAGAAAAGAGTTTAGAAATGATAAGGAATGAAAATTTATACCTAGAATTAATTTTCTGCAATGTTTCACTAACCAGGTATGGTGTTTTACCCGTTGGAGGTTTTAATGTAAGTTTTAACACTACAGTTACTTGCAAGGAACCTTTACCAACCACTTTATGCCAAGTGGATGGCAAGATTGAAACTGAAAAGTAAGTTTCAATCATAGCCTTTCATTTATTATATTTTAGAGATATTCATCTGTTCGATGGAATTTCAATGCAAATTTAACGGGAAAGCTTTGCTCCCAAGTCAAAGTGAACCACTTATTTTAAGTGGATGGCCAAGATTCATTATTTGACCAACAAAACAAATCCTAACCATTCATTTTACTATCTTTAAGAATTCACCTTATCAAACTTACAAGCTTCCTTACAAGATGAATACAAAACCATTCTTCTCCATTAGCCACTCATATTTTCCAAGACCTCTAAAATTACAACCTCCATTATTCTTTCTCTCAAACCTCCATTAACAAACTTCAAGCTTCAAAAACCTTAGCTCAAAATCACTAAAACAGATCCTTTCACAAAACTTGCTCTACTCCTTATAATCTATCAATCTAACCAATTAAAATCTCAAATCTCCATCAATCCTCACCTTGATACCTTACTTCCTCACTGATTTCATAAGGGTTTAGGTTTGATTTGAAGCTTTGAAGTGGAACGGATCAATCTTGGAGCAACTTGGAGCCAAGAATCCTTTAAGCACCAAAAGTAGGGCATTTTAAACCTCTCTTACTTCAAATTTGTTTTTCTGATTTGCTTACTGATTTGGCTGAATATTTTTCATTGCATTGGTTGATGATATATGGATATTGATATATGAATTTTGGTGGAGTGTTTGGATCATGTTAAAAATCATTTTTGTCAAAAGGGGTTTTGCTCTATGCTGCTGGATTTTTAGTTTTCTTACTTCAGTGATTGTTCACGAATTTTCTGGTATATTTGTGGGTATTTTAATGAGATAGAAAAAAATATATGTTGAAGCCAACATCCTAGGCTAGTTCCATGAATTTTCTTGAGCCTTGTTTCGGACTCCTACTGCCTAAAAAAAATATGAACCGAGACTATATATGTGCTGTCTGAATTTCTGGTCTTGAAGCTGCAGACTTTACTAATTTTTTTAACATAGAAAATGATTGATTTTTTCTTTGAAATTTTTGTTGCGTGTTGATAACATCTTGAAGTGTAACTTTGATTTTTCTTTTGAATTGATTCAATCATTTGCTATGGTTAAAAATTAGGAATTTCGGGCTCTGAGTTGAGTTTAAGTGGCTTCTAACACCAAAATTATCTAATTTGTTTAACATAGTTAGAGAACTATTTTTGCTCTTAAATTTTTAGGAACCTTGTGGACATATTGAAGTGTCCTGTAATTTTTATAGCTTCTTGATTAATTGTTTGATATACAAATAAATTGTGCTATGAATGTGTGAAATCTGCCATTATGCTAGAAATGCAACAATGCTTTGAAATTAATGAAACAATGGCATTTTGGTTCTAGTATGACATGAATACTTGATATTGAATATTTGGCCATGCGATTTGTGACACATAAATGCATGATAGAGGAAATAAAGAGTGGTTTATGAGACACGATTGAAATTGCATAGTTAATGAAATACCTACATGTGGCTTATGCATGCATTTGAAAAAGAGAAAAGTACTTAATGCAATTATATAAGAAAGAGAATATATATAAATTTCAATCATGCATGTTCTAACATATGGACAAAATAGAAACAAGACTTAGATTGAATTAGGGGAAGGAGAAAAGGGAAACTTTCCCAAATTTATTTTGAGTCGGTAGACATATCTGCTAGGAATAGATTTGTGTGTGATTCGAAAATGGAAAAAATAAAGTTCGATGATCACGTATAGGAATGAGCTCGTTCCTTAGAAGTTCTATTTCCCTTAAGTGATGTGATCCACTATAAATACCATTTGGTATAAACTATCTATTGTGGAATTGTCCAAGGCAAATACCCGTTGGTATAAACTAAGTCTTTCCTATGTCAATGAAAAGAAAAAATGCACTGATTTGATTTTTGTGGCCATAAGTGAAACCAGGTCACTTGGGATAATTTCATTACATTTAGCATATGCATAATCATATCCTATGTAATCTCTTAATTAGAGTTACTTACTATGTGTTTGAGCTTCATGACATGTATACGGTAAGTGATTGATTGTTAAAAGCTACCCACTTCGAAAGGATGATTTTAGAACTTTAAAATGAATCTTTAATATGTATTGCATGATCACATTTTCCTAATAAAAAGTGGCTGGGGCGATGATGATGAAATTATGATTGTGTAATTGGGGAGTTGCCCTTGAGAACTTGCATAATTCTCACCCTATGTGTTTGTGTTTAGGGTTCATCAGGTTAAGCCAGAGGACTATGATCCTACGCAAAGAACGGAATTGCAATAGTGTAGTATTTAATGCTTTTATTATGTTGTATTTAGGGGAATGGATATATTTGTAACTATATTAGAGAACAATATATAGTAAAGCTCATAGAGGAGCTTCCTTTTGTACTTAACTATGTATTCAATAAATATTGGGTTTCTTTGTTATATATATTCTAATAGAATTGCACTTAGTTATTACACACGTTAATCGAGCTTGCTATAGATACTTAAGAAAGGTCGGAATTAATAAGTAACAACTCTCGAGTACGATGTCATGACTTAAGAATGGGGACTTAGAAGAATGTTACAACAACTGAGACAAGGAAAGTAGTGTTCTAATCACCTAACAAACCAGCTGCCTGCACAAATTTGGGACGGATGAAATTGTGGGATGCCCCTAGGTATATCAAAACCCTCACACGGTGACCTACAACGACCCCATGCTTTAATGGAACACTGGCCTTGCTGCATGGTTTTAAATTCCATGCACAGAGGCTAGTTCTCTTCTCCCAACTCTTCTTTGGCATCATGCCAAGAGCTGTCCCTGCATCATCAACTTCTTCCATGCTCATAAAACGCAGCCCCTTATTCCGGCACACATGCTCCATGTGAATCGTTCGTCATATAAGAAACACAAACCCTTGGCCCGTATTTCTCTGACTCTTCAACAGTCAACTATTTAAAACTCCTCGATTAACACTTTTCGCCTCATCCTTGGGTGGTGAAAGAGTGTTCCCTGCACCAGAATTTCCTGATGTGCTGAACTTGCCCTTAATAAAGGAGTTTCCACCAAAGTGAGTAGCCGCTTTGTTGTTGAATTTTAGGAGCAATTTATTTCTACTTTCTATTTTCTCCTAATTGCATCAATTCATCAAGCATAAAGAAATGGTGATTTCACGTACCTTGAGCTTCAATCCATTGAGAAACAACCCGATCAAATACCTCCTTTCGGTGATCTTTAAAGGGCTGGCATAAAGCTCGAATTGCTCGCGAAACTTGCATCCAGAGCCCTCCTATTTGATATCGAAGAGCAATTCAAACAGATTCTAAAGTAATTCCTGAGAATTCGAGCGTTCACCGCGTCCTTAAATGCCGGCCACGTCGAGTCCTGGACCGTATTCTCCACCATTTGAACCAGACTTAATGCTTTGCTCTCCATAGCTACCTTCGCCACCATGAGCCATTGGTTCTTTGGTACCTCGCACTCCTGAAGTAACGCTCCACACTATCAAGCCATGCATAGGCATTATCGCCACGAAACATGGGAACATGGATCTGGCACCATTGTTCCTGTTGTTGGCGCGGCTAAACCCTAGCTAAGTGTTGCCATCTCCATTACTTGTTGGACTAGTCTCGCACCGCGGATGACGGCAATTATCGTCGCGATTCGCATGATCGCGCTACGTGTCGGCATTTTGCCCAAACTCGTGCGCTCGTGTGCGTCGCCATCGATCTTCCTCTCCATTGCATCAAGGCGATCAGTGAGCTTCTAAAGTGATGTCGTTAATGACGCCATGTTCACCAGCATCTACGGTGAGCACGCGCGATCTTCACGGTTTGCTCACAATCTTCATCACGCAGAGCTTGCAATGTCGCGATCGGAGATTCGATCGCCTCCAATTTTTTCTCAACCTTTGCAACCATCAAAGCTTCCAGGATCCAAGGAATCTGATTGAGTGATAGTACCAATTTCTAAGGTAGAAGAAAGAGTAGTTTTATTGCTAAGATCTTGGTAAATCACCAAAGATCTCAAGGTGTGTTATAAGAACCCTAGAGGAGAATATCCCCAATTCTAAACAACGAGAGTGAATCAACAACAAAATTCTCAGCCAATCCCTATTTATACTTTGCTATTCTAACTACTTTTTCCCTCCATACTAACTAACTTCCCTGCACCTGTGTAATTTTCCATTGCTAACTGTCAATTGGGCCCATGGAGAGACCCATCAGCTCCCTTATTTCTCCTAAAATAAACCCTGCCAAACATAGGGTCTCTATCAAGTTCAGGAAGATGCAAGTACACAATATCAAAGAGGTGGATACAGGAAACATCAGTTGAGAAATATGAGGCTTAATGAGTGTAAATTGACTTGAGAGTTCCCTTATTCCATAAGTATATATAGGCTAAATACATAATAAATAATTATGTACACAATCAAATCCCTTAAATTTGGGGATTGACAACAACTAGTATCTTATTCTATTTACATAACATATTAGGCCTAATCAATTATATTTACACTAGAGTCAACACTCTCCCTCAAGCTAGTGCATATATGTCATGTGCATTTACCTTGGTACGAATATATATATATGTAACCCTTGGTCCCTGAGGAGTTCCATATTTCTTAAGGATATGGCCTAGATAGTCTTTATAAGAGCTTAAGCAACCCTCTCCCCATGAGCTAGCTTTGGGGTTGAGTTAAGCCCACTCAATTTTTAAGATGATATCAGAGCCCATCTTGTGGTTGTTGGGCCACCCGCATATGTCCAGTCCTGCAAACTTTATTTTCCAAATGTCTATAGTGTTGTGACATGTTGGGGTTGGTGGTACAATCTTGTATGCAATGGAGCGACCATGTCCATGGTGGTGCGACCTCAACCTTGTTCATGATTGCAAATGCTTTGACTTCACGTGATTTCTAATTTGAGTAGCCTCTTGACTTTTGCTCTCTGATTGGGTTGTGTGGGAAGTGTAGTTGGGGAAGTTGGGTGGAGTAGAATTGTGGGAAGGGAACCTATGAGATAATCTCTTTGGATGGTGTTGATCATGTTGTGTTGTTTGGGAAGCCCATTTGTTTTTATCCCTCTCTAACGTGCAGTTCTAGTGGCTTCTACCATTTTCTAAAATTAAAAATGTAATCTTTTTTTTGTTTTACGTGATTAAAATGTAATGTTGAAGCCTAAAGCCTGTTTTGATATAAAACTTGAGAGTTTTATGGTAAGATAGAGTCTTTTGTTTGGTTATAAGGCTTATAATACAATCATAGAAACTCACACACTCGATAACATTTTGAAATAGAATATAATTAAACGTTTATAAATTTGATTTGTTATTATTGTGCATTATTTGTATTATTTTATAAGTATCTATATATTGTAATATAAAATTATATTCAACAATAATATTGCTGAATATAATTTTATATAATAGATAGACTATTCCTTCTCATGTTACAATCCCATGGTTTATGCTCCTACCTTCCTTGCCCGATTCAAGGTAGGATCAATGTGTTTGACAACCTTGCTGGCAACATAGATGGCGACACACAATGGCAGACAGTGGTGGTGGCTGCCTGGAAGACAGAGAAGTGCTGAAATTGATGACACAACAAGTCTACTGACCAACCAAAATGGCAACATGGTTGGCCAACAGATTTTCACTTAAGGACAATGGGTCCTCTTGCTGCTTAGGGTTTCTAACGTAACTCGGGATACCAAGTTGAGAGAAATCCCCTTAGTTCATGGGTATATAAAGGCTACATACATAATTATGTACACAATCCAATCCCTTCGATTTAGGGATTGACAACAATTATCATACTATTCTATTTACATAACATATCAAGCCTAATAAATTATAGTTTCACCAGAATTGACAACATCACAGCCCAATTTGCAAAATTTAGGAATCTTTGATCCATCTTACGAAGTGATGGGTATGACACATAAGATTCAACTTCAAGTTAGGCAGATGAAATGGAAAGATGCTTCAAGAAAAATTGTGTTACAAAGTGCTCATAAAAATCAAAGGAAAATTCCTAGACAACTCTAAGGCCAATGATGCTCAATGGTAGGGAATAAGTGCAACTAAAGCAAGTGAAATGTTTTGGTGCGTCAATGGACAAGACATATAGGATAAACCAACTACATCCAACTAAAGCTAAAAATAAAGTGCAACTACAGCCAACTAAAGCAAAAAATAAGTGCAACTAAGATGAAATGTTTTGGTGCATCAGTGGACAGACATATAGGATAAACCAAGTGAAAGTTGGTGTAGCATCTACCAAGTTTAAGACAGGACACTTTATTAAGGTGGTTTAGTCATGCAAGAAGACCAAGACCAATAGAAGCTCCACTGAAAAAGTGAAGCAAACAAAAGATAGTCTGATTGAATGAGTAGTAAAAGAGAAAAAAAAGAAAACTTTTGTATACATCATTAAAAGAGACCTTGATTTAGATGGTTTAACTGAATTTGGTTTTGATATAGTCCCATAGGTATTAACTGATCCATGAGCCAACTCCAAATAGTGAGATAAGGCTTAGTTGTTGTTCTCGTATTAGTAACTTTTTGAATCAAATATGAAAATAGCAGAAATAACAAGGAATTGAAAAGCAATAATACATCTGTGATGGAACCAGCCAAGTGATAGTGTAGCATTAAGTAGTAAAAATATTGATTCCACATATCAGAATGGTTGAAAAGCATGTATAAAGATAAAATAATTACAGACCTTGTAGATTTGCACTCTGAAGGCATGCACCGGCTAATAAAGCACCGCTAAGATTTGCCCCAGTAAATTCACATCTTTCCTAGGCAAGATGAAATAATTAAGATGCCAGCAAACACATTCAATCAAATAGAAGAACATTCTCAGTGACTTACTCACGCAAAGTTGCATTGTGAAATATGGAAGCCTCAGCATCAACATCCTATTAAATCAGAAGGTTTTAGGATAATTTTAAAGTTAAAATAAAACCTTGACGGTGATGTGGTTCATACCAGCCAAATATGCAATTCCACACCTAACTAATACAAGACAAGCATGCAACATCTAAGAAAAATTGATCATTTTACATATTAGCCTGTACTAAATTCACTCCAAGCTTAAGTATTTTCACCTGAATTTAGTTACCAAATTGATATCCAAGTATTAAGTCTAGTCAGAATCATACTTACCCGAAACTTTGCACATTGAAGGTTTGCTCTTGAAAAGAACACATTTTTAAGACAAGCATAGCTGAAATCCACATATGATAGATCCTGAGAATCCAAATCAAGAGACCATGAAAATGTTAAGTATATTATTCTGCATACATTCAACATTTAAAAATTCGTATTGGATATGACTTAGATCCCTGTAAGAAATTATGTTTGGTCCCAGTATGTTGTTATTGAAATTATTTTCTACACCCAGTTAACAACTTACATGTAATTCTTCGCAATAAAAATTCTTCACATGCCCCAGTAGTATAATATTGAAAGTAAATACGGATATAAGATGAAATCAAAATTTTCTGTTATCATACATGAGCTTAATACTTACTATAATTCACAGAACATAAGTTACTCTATTACTGAATACTAGATAAATCAAATTTAAGAGGCAAGGGATGTATTTAATGGCTAAAGGGAAATGCACAACTTTCTCAAAAATTAAAACTCCAGTTTTAGAAGTAAACTAAGATACTGTTAAAAATACAATAATGATGCAGGAAACTTACCAGTTTAGAGAGGTCAAGGCCAGAAAGATTAACCCCTCGAAACCTCACTTTATCAGATTGTGTACACTTGATAATATCAGTACGTGTCAATTCTGTATGGAGCTGATCATCTTCCTTCCTCTTATTAAGGACATCATGGATTCCATCTATTAGCCCCTGACATTTTGCAAGTGATCATAGGTTCAGGGATTTCAATAAGGCCTGAAGTTTTAGTTTCTTTTCCAATTGATAAGGCAACTGGAAGAAAGCTTGGTGAAGGTATATGAGGAACATGAAGTTTGGTAGTTGTATTTTAGAGGAGAGGGTCTCTCCTCTAAAATACAAACTCACAAACATACCCTAAAACTACACTAGTGCAGTGATGGCAATTTGAGTATTATACAAAACCAAACAGAAAGCAGCCTAAGAAAGTAAATTTCAACTTCAAAATAATCTGATCTCAGTAATCATATCGATTAGAAAAGAGCACCACTTACAAGTAACTGATAGTACTCAGCCTCCCGCAACAGTTCAGTATATTCAGATTCCTCCAGAGTGGGCACCACACTATCCCTTAACCAATTGAGAATGTGCCGGAAATGTTTACCATCCCTATCAACAAAGACATACCCCTGCAATCACCCGCTGCAATATCAAAAACTACAACCAAAACTGCACAATTGATAAAACGTGTAGGACTTCACATTCCAATAAAACATCATCAACAAATAATAAATAATTGTGAGCCCTCACTAAAGTTTGTGGTATGCCCAGACCAAGGTTAACAAAATCTCTCAATAATTGTGCACACGATGTACCAATTCATGAAACTTTGCAGTGCAAACAAAGTTCTATAGTTATATGGTAAGAAGTGACCAACCGCCTACCCAAACCCACATGGCAGTGGCACACCCAATATTTTTGTCAACCTGGTAAATATGAAATTGGAAAGTTGGAATTGAACCTCCCCTCTTCTTAATAATAACAACCTACACCAATAATGTAATGAGTAGATCATTGTAACTTCCATTCAGTCACATTTTTTCCCCAAATTTGTCCCTTTACAATCACTACTCGATCTAACTATCCTACTTTCATTAACTAACTATCCAACTTACCACTAATACGTCTCTTTCACTAACCCACCAATCATTGTCTAGTACAACAAATACAATATGAAAAGAGAAGTATGAGGAAACAATGGTTAAGTGTTAACAAACAAACAAGCAGAATTTGGCATTGCCTTATCAGGATCTTGGCAAAGAGTATGGCGACCACTGAACATAGCAGCCAGCATTGAATCAGGCTCCCGCTGAGTCAAAGTATCAGTGGTGGTGCAGAATTTCTTGCCTCCTGGGATATTTTCATGAAAAAGGAACAAAATAAAACAGAATTCACTCGAACCGGGTACAGTGATAAAGGAAAAAAAAAACAAAACTGGAAAATGAAATCCCTCAGTTTTGGGATATTGGAGTTTGGCCAGGTATATGGGCAACCAAATAAGGGGAATGAAGAAATAGAGATTGGGGATGTGGAAATTAAAGAGAGAGGCATACCAATGTTGAGGCGAACCACAGAAGGCAAATCGGTACGACGTCCTTCATTGCGGCCAACTCAGAGACAGGGAGAAGAGCCACGACTACTGTAACAGCAACCACCTACACAAGCTGGCACACAACACAACTGTCTCTTTGGCTTCCGTTTGGATGCGACTCTCGAACGAAAAAGGGGGGGTTGTGCTCAGTAGAAGGGAGAAGGAAATAGGGGAGAGAATAGAACTGTACCTCTGTATTGTTTGCGAGCGCAGTAGACGAAGAGAGACAGGTGTTCACTCTTGTAGTCTTATTTGGTAGTGTTAAAAGAAAAGGAATTTTCCAATTTTATCCTTTCATATAATATAAATAAGAGCGAACGCTTATTTGATCCCTTAAAATTTTTTAAATCTAATTATTTCATCCCTTAAAAAAGAAATTAATCTCATAATTTTTTAAGATTAAAAATTCTACATTAATCTCTTTATTAGTTTATTGAACTTAACTATATAGCACAATATAATGATTATGTGCCATTAAAGAATATCTAAAATTGTAAAACAAATGATTTTATAGCTTATAATGAAAATTTAAACGACTCATTTATGAATTTCAACCATCAAAATGAGTCATTTAAAATTTCATTCTACTTCAAATAACATACACATCACTTGACGTCCTATTAACAAGTCAATAGGTATTCTTTTAGTATTTAAAAATTTAAATATACATAGAAACTAATATATCCTATTATTGAAATCTTAGAGATTCGTGAATTTAGTTTTATTTTTCAAAATAGTCTTATAAAATTTTCTTGAGGGATTACATGAGATATTTACTTTATAAATAATGATATATTTATATCTATGCAAGGATAAAATAGTAATTGAATTATATTTGGAAAATTAAGGACCTGTTGGCCATTGTTTTTAAAAGTTTTTTTTTTAAGAAAAAAAAAAACACTTTAAACATGTTTTCTTTAACTTTTGTTTTCAAATGAAGAAAAACAAAACTGGCAACTTAATATTGTGTGTTATCATGTTGCCACCATTGTGTTTTCTTCATTTCAGACGAGCAAAGAAGAGAGAAAGAGAAGAGAGAAAAGAGAGTAGAGAGAGACCGCCACCACCACCGCCACGCACACGACCTCCACCTCCGCCACGCATGCGACCTTCACCGCGCACGTGCCCGCCTTAGCCCTAGATGCGCCACCACTTGCGAGCAAAAGTAGCTTGGAACGGAGCGTTGGAGTTCATGGTGGTTGCCCGTGACCAACGCTGGGCCTTCTAGGAATGGCCCAATTCAATGGCAAAGAAGATTGTGGCTTCGCCTTGCCCAGGACCGCGATGAAAGTGGGATAGGTGGTGGTTTCTACTGCGATTTAGCTTGATGATTATGGTGGTTTTTATTTTTTTTCTTTTCTAATTTTTGATGATTGTTGGCTTTTTGGCTTTAGGTTTTGGTTTCCGTTTTGGTTGTGGTGAGGGGATGAGATGTTGATGGTTGTTGGTAATGGATGAAGATTAATGGTTCAATAATGATGGTGGTTAGTTGTGATGGAGGAATGTTGTTAGTGAACTCAAGTAAGGGAGCTAAGAAAGAACGATTTCACATTGTGCCAAACATTTTCTTTGTTTTATTAATTTTAAAAGTTATTTTTTAAAAAAATTATCTAAATAAATTTTCGCTTTTCACCATTATAAAATTGTTTTTAAAGTTAATTTGTCAAATAGGTTTTTTTTATTTTCAAAAATTGAACTTAAATTTATTTTCTAAAACAGTTTAAAAAATTTAAGAACAAAAGTACTTCCAAACAACCCCTAATATTTTTATGTTCCTCCTAAACCCTCCAAATTGGAGAGACAATAAGTGTTAAGAGTTTTATAGGAAAGGAAAAATTTCTAGTCTCTCTTGATCTTTTCATTCTATTATGTAATACAACTTTCAAACACATTTTTTGTCTCTCCTCCCTCCCTCTCCCCTCCCTTGCCACTTTCCCATGTTTTCATCTCCTAATCATACCATAAGAAAACAAAGAATCAATATTACGTCACACATGTGGGATTAGGATTAAATTTATGTTTGGAATTTCAAATTTGATGTTATAATACCAATCCCTTATCACGTTAAAACCCGAACATCCACCAAGCTTCCTAAGTGCCAAATGCTTATATGTCTTGCTCATGGAGCTTCAAATTGCCTCCAAAATGCCAGGTTTTATAAAATCTATGAAATGAAGTGAAATGAAATTAAATGAGAGCTAAGATGTGAGATATGTGAGATATATTTCTCCCATTTGTTTATTTAGAATTTGAAGCCTTTAATGAAGTTAGGAGTGTAGTTTGAATTTTCTTGCAACTATTCAAAGCCTTTCCACGTATATGCATAATGATGGATCTTTTACGTGTGTTAATGGTGCTAGGGTTATTGCATTCTCATGCTTTACTTTCAAGAGAGGAATGAATAAAAGAATGATATGATGAATATCACAGCATAATAAATGCCATAGTTACTCACTCACCCTATTGTATTTGCTCTACCATAATTCTCATATGTCATGTAACTCAAACCCATAGTCTCACACAAGCTGGTTAATTCAAATCCTTTCATCCATTAATTTCATTTTCAAAATTCCATAGATTATCTCATAGGCTCATTCATCATGTAGGTTCTATAAATAGTGTAAGAGCATAAGTTTTTGCCGTGTGTTTTGTTCTTAGGTTTCAGCTTTGATACAGGTACTAATAGGCTATGTGATGTTATTTCATTTCCCAAATCTCATGGTTTCATTTGTTTGGCTTATGTTATGATTCCTCATGTCTCAACTCTCATTTTTCATGTTGTCTCCTGAGAAACCATGGCATGTTCTTCATTTATGGGAAAACTAGTTTCCTAAGGCCAAAATGCAGAACTTTCTAGCTTGAAATCAATCCTAAAGCAGTAACCAAATTCCTTGTAGATTGCTTTTACAATTTTTTACTTCTATGTCCTAATTAGTTTGACACTTTTTTTGTGTGTTCATTTTATAGTTTGTTCTCAGTTGCCTTCCGCCTTTTATAAAAAGTTTTGTAGTGAACCCTCTTCAAAGATTTACTTTAGAGACAACCATGGAAATGAGATTGAGCTTTATTTGGAGAGGGGTTTGCTTGATTGTATAATCATTTATGGTTACATGCAGCTTTGTAATTTCTACAATCTTCAGAATGGTGGCTTGTTAAAGGTTTATTATTCTGGTGATAATGTATTTAGCATTTGTGTTAAGGATATTGATATGCGTAGAGTTCATTATCCTTATCCACCTAGGAGGTTAACACTTGATGATCTAATTGCATTTGGTCCCCATGATGCTCCATTTTATGATGCCATTCCCCATGCTTTGCCTGACCTTTTTGTTCAGGCTCCTCAAGTTGGACACCCTGCGCGACTTTCTTTTACAAGCTCCTCAAGTTGATGGAACTTTTCGTCCTTTTTACTAGCATTCTCATAACAATTCACAAGTTAGAGCTTAATTGTTGATGAAATTGGTAGACATGCTAACACCTAATATTTAACCCAAACATGCCTAAGACGTATTAAGATTAACTATTAATTATTACTACCTTTTGAACATCATTTGTAAATAACTTAGTGGAAAATAGATATAATTTTTTTTTGAAATATATGTGCATAAAACAAAATGCGAGCCTTTCCGTATGACATAAACGAAACATAAAGCGGAAGAGCAAATAAATCATACAAGACAAAAGCATTAAAGGCACCTTAACCATAAGAACAATCGTCATAATATTAGCTAACATAATTTAATACATAATCACTTAAACATAAAAGGAAGCATAAAGTCTTACCCATATAGGTGGGAGAGCTTGTAGTAAATAGAAACTGGAAATACATAAACGTAAAGGAAAATAAAAGCAAGTACATGGTAAATCCCCAAAGATAAGACTCCCAACTATCACTACCCTCACCCTCCACGCTTACTGATGACGCTGATCTCGACGGGGAGATGTAGCCCACGAATGACGGAGTTCCTAGATGTAGCCCAATGAAGCGGAGATCTAGGCATGGGAATCGAGGGAACACGTGGCCTCCATGACGTGGTCGCCTCTCGGACGTCGACACGCCTCACATGCCTCGGCTGAGATGTCCTCGCCACCTCCACCGAGATCCATAGGGAATGAAGGGAAGAGCCCTCCGAGGATCAGCCTCCGATCGAGAACAGGGAACATATCAAGGTATCCGTGTGTCGCCAATGAAGAAGGACAGGCACATAGGTCTGCCCGTCTCAGGGTCACGTCCTCTCAAAGATCGAGTCGTCGCCAAAAGGTGAAGTCCCAGAAAGCGAGAGCGGAGACGGGAAAGCAAACGGGCGTCCCACGTACACAAAAATGCACACCTCACAATGACCCTGAAGTGGTAAGACTGATGCTCGGGTTATAGTGCACCTCCCAAGTGAGCAGGTCAATGAAGATCACGAACGACGCCATCGATGTCTGAAGACGTAATGGAAAGAAAAAGAGAGAGGGGTAGAATCTTGCTAGAGAATCTCAGGAGGAAAACCTCTATCATAGTGTCATCGTTTACGTCCCAGGAACCTTGGGTTTATTATGAAAAGGTTAAACATGCATAGGTTCATTATGAAGTTTTCGCAAAGATAATTATCCAAGGTCTTGCCTTTTACAATGAATCTTAATGCATGTATGCATAGTAGAACATGAATGGTAGTACTTTAGGCAAACTAAACAATAATCAATCAACATATAAGTGGCATGTAATTTCTTTTGAACATCATTCCTTCTCTTCAAACTTGTGACACTAAGCATCATAATAGTAACTTGCACCCTTAAACTAGGCTATGAGCTCATACCTTAACTAGTCGTCAGGAGTTCTTACTTATCCTCTTGATAAGTAAATCATAAACATAATCATAATCATCATAATCCCGACTCCTAGAGTACGGGTAGGGGCCTAAGGATCACCCATCATGAGACTTTTTCCTTCTTCGAAACGCATCAACTGGTTAAGACCACGACTTTGTCCCTTTTGTAGGCTGATATCGATACCCTCACGCTTTACCTTCTCCTCACTGGAGCAGGAGAAGTACGTCGTGTGTCACATTAAACATCTTATTTTTCAAAACTTTCTTAAGTCTCTCAAATTTGACGAAATTTGGCAACATAATGACTGCATTTTAATTTTCCTCAAATTTGAGTCATGCCACATAACTCACATAATGTATGTTGTCTCATAAACACATGGTCTCATGCATTATGCCCACAACATACCAAAATCATCATCACAACACAACATGAATCCTCATGTTATCAAACTCATGTCATTAACACATTCATACATAACACAAGCACACTTGCTTGGTCTCATTCTCACAACACACTTTTTGTCTCATATTGTTTTATGTTTTGGCCCTTATCTGCTTTAAACTTGTGTTCTAATTATTCTAGTACCCATATTACATCTTTATTACACCCAAGAGGTCATCACTTATAATTTTCACTAAGATTTAGGCTTACTAGAAATTCCAAACAGCTTTAACATTTAAGGGAGAAAAATATCATACGCTTATGGGCTCTAGAATCTTCATTCGTGACCCTTTTTAAGATCCGTCTTCGCCTACGGCTCCATAATCAATTCCTAAACCAATTATGAGGGATTCCTAGGCATGTTTACTAAGTTATAAGTCATTTTCCCTCAATCTAACTATGCTGAACAGAATTGCATATTATCATGTCTAAGTGTGCTAGAATTCCCATTTTAAGTCCTTATCATCACCTTAAACTTTGTAATTAATACCTAATCATTTATGAAGGGTTTTTATACATGTTTTACTGATTATGAACCATTTATACTTGAATTAATCATGCTGGAACAGGTTTGCATTTTTCCATAGCTAGGTGTTCTAGAATTCTCAATTTGAACCCTTTTTAGTTACTTAATCTTTTCTAACTTCTCTCAAACGTTCCTTACTTCACTCAAACATAATTTTACACATTTTAACACCTTAGAGAATTTATACAGTATCCAAACATAAAGGGAGAACCGAAAACATAAGCTTCATAGAATCACATAATCACTTGACTTAAATGCATATAAGTTGCTAATTTCTCTTGGAATGGTTTTAGGAACTCAAAACTCTTTTAGAACTCAAATCCTCACATTAAAATCATGTAATTACACATGAGGTCAGTAGCTAAATTAACTTGCTCATAAAATAGATTTAAAATATATAATTTCATTCATAATGTTGCTTAGGTGCTCCTAAGCTTAGAAAAATTGCAAAGCATGAAATATGGACACTTGTGATTAGAGGAACTTACACTAAGTCCATCATCATCACCACAAGGCCGAATGGCTCCTTTGAAAAACCAACATTTTCTTAAAACCTTACATAGGATACTTGGGCAAGTCTTTGAGCTCTAGATCATTAAAGTGATGACATAAACTTAAACATGCTATGCACCTCATTTTTGTTCTTCATTAGAAAATAAAGTGAGAGCATAAAATAAACATGAGATGCACTCATTTGTTATCTTTAGAATTTAAGTGATGACATAAAAAATAAATATGCTAGGCAAGAAAATAAACATGAAATGCCCCTTGAGGTATTTACCCCAAATCAACAATCAACTTTAAGGTTGAAATAGGTAGACTTTGAGATTTACTAAGTGAGGATGCACATTCTTGTTTTAATCTTTAAGTTGTTTAGTGATGACTTGAAAATAAACATGCTATGCAAAGCATTAAAGTAAACATGAATGTATCTTATTTTATATCTTAGCTAGAGCTCTTTACAAGACTTTAAAGGAACATAAAACCTCAACCCATTATGTATCATAAGGCAAGCTTTAGAGTTCTTAGCACCTAGACTTCAAGGAAGTCTTAAGGTTTTGAACTTCATCATCAAGCTCAAGAAAATGATTGAAGTGGCAAAAACCACAACAAACATTCAAAGAACCATTCTCATATTTTTAGCAAACTTTTTTCCCAAAACCAAAACAAGGAGGCCGAAACCAAGAAGAAAAGAAATGGGAACCAAAGCCTGAACAAGATAAGGAAAAGAAAAACCGAAACCTTAGAGGAATGAAAACCAAAACTTTGAACTAGGAAAAACCAAGAAGGAACCGAAATCATAAGGGAAAGGAAATGGAAAACCAAAACTTTGAACTTGTAAAGAAAAGGGAAAATCGAGTTCATATATGGTCCAAGACCAAGATCCAAGCTTTAGAGGTTTTCTCATGACAAACACTAAACCATTTCCGAGACCTCATCATCAAGCTAAAGTTTTGTTCAACAAAAGGCACCATAGCCGAAAAACAAAGGAAGAAGAAAAAGGTTTAAAAACCAAGAGAAAACTATAAACTTTTTCAAAGATAGTGAAGAAAAACTTGAAAGAAAACCCCTACCAAATGAAATCTTTGAAGAGATGAAAGGAAGCTTTGTTCTTGATGAAATGAAGGAAATCCTCTTGAAACTTGGAGGAAGAATTCGGCCAAAGTGAGGGAATTTGAGAGGAAATGAGAGAATTTTTTCAAGAAGTGTGAATTAAACAAATGAACCAAAGTGTGACAAGGTTCATTAGGCTTGGTACTTATAGAAATTTTCAACATTGAGTCTTCCAGGGGAGGAGGAACCCGCTATTTGGAGAGGAGGAGTGGAGGAAATATCTCTTGATTGGTATGGTTGAAAGTATGGTGAGGTACGGGTTGAAGTATGGGGCATGGCTCCTTGAGTGAGATAAAATTCAACATGTGACACTTTCCTTGGGCCATGAATTCGGCGAGATTGGCACCAGGGGGAGGATTAATTTGCTCATATAATTGTGTTTTAGTGATGTGTTTAGGTGTTTCTTTGATTAAGGTTTTAGTTAGGAGTTGTAAGAAAGTGTTTAGGTGAGGTAATTGACTAATTAAGAATGTCAAGATTTGATTAAGGAGTGGTCATACTAGATTAACAAATTAAATTCATTTTCTTAGTCAAATGAGGTATGGCACAATTCTTTAATTTAAGGAATTGGAGAAATACTATTTAAGATTCCATGACTAGGAATCTTGAATTAAAGAATGCAATTAGAGTTTGTCTAAGCAATCTTAGGTTCTAATTATCCTTAATAAATTATTTTGACTCTAGATTAATTATCAAATAATTTAATCTTCGATTAGAGCCTAATATTGCTTAGGTTTGCTTAATTGCGTCATTAGGCTCATTGACACTTCTTTTAGGGCAAAATGTTAATTTTGCACTAAAACTGCCCGGACCTCCTGAACTACAATATTATCACTCAAAAACATCATTCCAAACTTTCTGTTGGCCAAAACACCTTTTACCCGTGTAGAACACAGGAGGGTATTTTGGTAATTTTGAGCCAAAAGTTTAGAAAACGATTTTCACCTCGGATATCAAGCATAACAGAATATAATCCCCTTCCAACATTGAGTTGACCCATTTGAGGATTGCTAGGGCAACCGTCCTTCAAATTCCTGTAAAATGACCTCAGGGCATTTTGGTCATTTGTACTCAAACAGGAAATTCCTGTTACACATGCTGAATGAGGACCCAACTGATGAATCTACCTAATTTTTGAATTTACTCATGAGCCAATTTATGAACCCACTGCGACCACTTTTGAACCATTAGGTGTGCCTTCAAATCACACTAATGCTGGGATTGAACATGCTGATGAACATGTTGCTTTGGAGAGCGTTGACCATGCTAAAATGTATCAAGTGCAAGATTCTGTAGTGGGTATTACACCTTTGAGATACTTATTAAAGGTGGTAATGAATAAGGCAATGCTTCAATCATGGATGCATGGAGGTTAGGACCTTGAGTATTACAAATGTTATTTAGTTTTTAGGGTGTTGTTATGTTCCTGTTGTTTTGTGTTGGATAATATCCAACCTTTTGTTTATTACTTAATCTTAGGTTAATGAATTCCCTATGTAATCTGTTTCTATTTAAATGATATCCTAACTTTGTGTTCCCTGACAAGAAAAATATTGTTTTATGATTAAGTTCAGTTAGTGCAAAATCTATACTACCATCAGATGTGCAGAAATATAAACTTATAATTCTAATAATGATGATTTAACTAAGCATATAAGCAACTGATCCACCATGCCATAAAGTACAATATTGTTTCCAAACATGTTTTTGGCTTATATACCCTTGCATATTAGTAGGAGGACACAGAATTATGATTCAAAGTTATGCATCAATTCTTGAACAAAACTAGTTACAACACAATTAATCTTCTTAACAAATTTCAAAGGTTGTAAATTTATAGCTAGTAGAATAAATTGTTCATCTAAACCTGTTTTCTATTATTATAAATTGATTTTTATAGTAATCTAACACTTCATACATTGAGCACTATAACTAATGCTATCAGGTATAAACATATTAGGAGGCACAAGTCATATTCTTGATTTGCTTTTACATTATGTTCATTACCACATACCCTATGAATGAAGAACATTCTATTATACAAAGTTTCATTTCAAAAGTTAGAGACTTATCAAACATCCAGTGCTATAACTTCAAAGAACGTTGATAGTTACTCTATCTAGTCCTTCCAAAATTATCCTCGCTCCACTTCCATTCAAGTTGGATGCTCAATCAACATACAAAGTCCAATTTTCAATTGGGATATTGGATAGGCTACTCATTCATTAATAAAATCACTAAAAATTGAGACTTAATCAACCTCTTAACTCTCATAGACTATCCCATACTAGTAAATTCATCAAGGAGAAAATACAATGGGTTAGAATCGGGTTTTGCTAAGACCTAAGAATTGGCTTATTCGCTTAACAACAATGATGACTCTTAAATAGGAGCGCAAGCTTCTGAAAGATAACCAAAGCTAAAGCAAGCTGCTAATATTTAGTATCGATTTCCCCTTGTAGCACATTGCTTACAAAGTACACTTGCGTTGTTCCTTTTTTCCTTTCTCACAAGAGCTAAGCTTATCACCTCGTTCACTAAAAGATAGAGAACAAAGGCTCTCCCAATATAGGCTTCATCAAGACGGCGGTCTAGAAAATAACTTGAATGCTCTAAAAGGTCGCATTTCACTCATCTAGCTCCTACAAATACTCTGCTTTGCAAATGCAATAAAAAGGGGTGTAATGCCTGTTTACATAAAATAGGTTAAGGCTGACTTGCCTGAATTGTGGACCTCCTTTACCGTTGCCAAGCTTCTTGTTTTCAATGACCACCCTACATTTATCCGAATTAGCCTTAATCTCGTTGTGTATGTGATTATGCCAAGAAATTTACCAGCCTTAACCCCAAAGGTACGTGTGCTTGGGTTTAGCCCCGTATTATGTTTCCTAGCTCAAAAAAAATTTTCCACACAATGGTCTCCCATAGAAATGGTATTTGTAATACTCAATTTTCATTTGTCTTAATGTGTGATTAATTAAGATTAGTTTGGTTAATTAAGAGTGATTTCTTTAACTCAATTAATTACTTGGATTAGTCTTTCCTAATTCATTTTAGCTTAATAAAATGTATGATTATGTTAATTGCTATCTTTAATTATTCTAAAGCTCAAGATTAGTGCTTTCATATATGACATTACTATTTTTGATAAAGTATATATGAGTATAGCATTTTTTTTAACTATTAAATAAATTCGATTTCTATAACTATTACATAAAACTTTAAATTTTAAAATATACCAAATCACGGAAAATAGATTGCTATTGTAAATAAATATATACACAGTGAAAATATTTACGTGTTGAATGCATATCCTAATCAAGTTGTGTAGACACCAAATCGTGCTCTGAGTGGATACACTATTATTATTATTATTATTTTTTACAAGGAATATATGAATGTTCTCAAACAACATGCAGTGTGATGTATATCCCTTTCTTCCCCACTTGTCCTCCACATGTCATTGTTTCACATTTGTTGCAATCATATGTGAATGTACGACTCGTCCTTCACACTAGCCCATCACACTACTCAAATTTATAACATTTCCTTCAATCCCTCTGCACTCTCCAAGAACTCAAAGGATGGGCATTCTGCTGAACTAAACCGAGGGTGACGGGCAAGATTTAGAGCATGGAACAAACCATTAATTACAAAAATGGGGAACAAGTTCAGAATGTGCATATCAGGATTTTTCACCTATATCACTATGTTCTTTTTTTAAGAAAAACTACCTTATTTTCCTATCCATGAAGGATAAAAGGAAAAGTGAAGGAGAAGATAAAATGCTTCTTATACATTGGTAATAACTCACTTGAGCAAGAGAGCAAGATTTTGAAGTAGTGCTTGTCTCTCCCTTGTTATTGCCTTATTTTTATGTTCCTTTATTTTTGCATCACAAATCACACATACATGTGCATACACTATAGCTCCTCATTCTTATTCACAAACAAACCATCTACTAACAAACCCAATTTCAGGTCAAACACAAACAAAAAAATCAGACTGAGAAATAAAAGTCCAGGAAATTAATTCTAGGAAATTAGTCCAAAATATCCCGTATACAAACAACACAAAACAACACTAAATTGTAACACCTAATAATTAACCCAATACACCTAGGCTATTTGATTAATTACTAGACTTTACTCTTTGCTTCAGTTCCTTAATCATGCTTTGAAAATACTTAGTGAAATTACGAGCCATTTTTTTTTTTAAACATAATTGAAAAGTTACGCTTAACGTGAATGATTTAGCAAAATTTAAAAGACACATAGGAATTTACAAACATCACATCATAATATATTGGCTCCATCATACAGCATCCATAATTACATATCATATAGATATTTTGCCTACCAACAGAATAAGACTAAGTGTAGGCAATCTAATAAAACATAAATAATATATGGATTGAAGGACATCCATTAATGGCACCTAGTAATAACACTCCAGGGATAGGGATAGATATCTAATAATATAGTGAAACTAGCAGGATTCAAGTTCATGTCCTTGATACCTCAATGTGATTCACGAACGCTTCCTTGTTTCTGAAGACGAGATGGAAGAAGAAAGAGGGAGTGAGAAACTTATAAAAGAATCTCAGGAGGTACTCACCTCATGATGCATTGTGTCATCATCATCGTCCCCAGGAACCTTGGGTTATTATGAAATAGTGAGCATGCTAAGATTGATTTATTAAGTTCAAAATATACTTTACCGAGGTTCGTCCTTTAATCATGCGTCTTATAATGCATCATAAACTTAGCATGTCATGTTTATAATGAACTTTTCCTTTCATATATAATAACATAGTTATGCATAAAATCACATCATATTCCTCATCATCATTTCATAATACTATGCATAGCAGAATATCATATTTCTCATCATCATCTCATAAATACTATGCATAGCAGAACATCATATTCACATAATGCATTTACTTAGTTTCTTAGGTGACTTAAAGTTACTTTCATCATCATTTTCCTGGGCCACCCTATACTCCACCCTTTTGGGAGTAATCTAGGTTATGAGCTCATACCTTGCTAGTCGTCACTGATACATACTTATCCCTTTTGATAATAAAATTCCGTCTCTACCCTTTTGAGAGAACAGACTAGGGGCAAGAATCACCTTTTCACCGCTATAGTTTGATTGGTCCAAAGGATCATTTTCTCATATATTTTAAGTCACCTTTAAGTCTTTGCATGTTATATCATAATACAATTCTTCATTCATAATCATCATAACATTTTCTCATTTATAGTCTTATGCCGAAATAATATATACCAACTTGAATCATGCATCTGGAGATTCCCAGGAAGAGAGGTGGGTCACAATGGACACGCTTAAATACCAAATCTTTCCTTAGCCAGAATCTTTCCAAATTGCACTCTTAGGAATACACTTTCTTCCAGGAACAGAATATGTCTTTATTTCATGCATAAGTTTTCATTGTTTGCAACAACAACTATAACATACAAACCAGGGAATCAATCAATGACACCAAATTCTTAATAAGCATCAAATCATATTTTAAGTACACATAAATTACTAGCTTCCCATAAAATTCTTACAAAGGTTTAAAACTCTTTTAGAACTAATTCTTTTTGTTAAACTTGAAAGAAGTCATAGGACTTTAGGCCTAACTTAACCATGGGACCGATTTATAACTTGAAAGAATGTTCATAATTAAATCTTTCACTTAAGATAAAAGGAGCAAGTCTTGAGCTTTAGAGATTTAGGTGACATCTTTGAATTATTACCATGCTATGCAACCTTATTTTAATCTTATCTTTATAAGGTGATAGCTTGGAATTATAAACATGATATGCAATTCCATTTCTTTATCTTTAAGATTTAAGGTGATAACTTGAAAATTAAACATGATGCAAGAACTTGTAATATAAACATGATGCAAGAAACTTGGCCGCGGTAATCCGCATAGGACTTAAGGAGAAAGAGGGAAGGAGAGGCTTAGCAACCTGTGAGGGATAAGAGAATTACATTTTTTTTAAGCTCCAATTCTCAAGACTTCTTAAAGAATAAATTCTTTAACTCCAATTATCTCATTTCTTCGCTTATGATTCATAAGCAAGTCTTTGAGCTCTAGGATTTTTAGGTGATGACATAAAATAAACATGCCATGCATTGACTCTTTTAGCCATTATAAAATAAAGTGAGAGCATAAAATAAACATGAGATGCAACTTCTTTATTATCTTTAGAGATTAAGTGACAACTTGAAATTTAAACATGAAATGCAAGCTTGGAAATTTAAACATGAATATGCAAGTTCATTTATTCATTCTTGAGAATTTAGTGATGACATAGAAAATAAACATGGTTATGCAAGGCATAAACTTAAACATGGATGCAAGTTCATTTTATTTCTTTACTAGAGCTCCTCCAAGACTTTAGAGAAATATAAATTCAACCCAATATATCTTAGCAAGACAAAGTGAAAAATACATCTTTCAAGTTCTAAACTCAAGATCATAAAAACATCATAAAAATATTATTCTTTAAAGTTTTGCATCAAGTGGAACTTTCAAGCTTTAGAGGCCTAACTTGTGATGGATTCACAACCCACCCTCAAGGTCCTCATCATCAAGCCATCATCTTAGTCCCACCTAGGCCATATGGCTGAATTGTTCAAAGAAAAGGAAGAAGAAAACCAAATGGAAAAACTAGAGAAAATCCATGAAATCATCATTTTGAACCAAGAACAACACTTAGCAAAGCATAGAAATAAACTTAAAAACAACTCCCTACCTAATCTGATTTGAAGGAAAGGAAGAGAACTTGGTTTCCTTGAGTGAAATGAAAGAAATATTCTTGAAAACTTGAAGAAAGAATTCAGCCAAGAGGAGGAGGAAATGAGAGCTTTTGGTGCTCCTAAAACTAGAATTTGTGTAAGTTATGAACTAAGCATCTAAACTATCTTCAAGCATGCCTATTTATAGAGATTTTGCAGCTCATAAATGGACAAAGGAAGGAAAGAAATCTGACCAAAAATTAGAGGAAAAAATAAGGAAGAAAAATCATTTTGTTTGGTGGCTTAAAACATGGAATCATGTTTCCATGTTTTCATGATTCTTTGTTTTCATTCTTTGGATTTTTGTGTAATAATTTTCTGACTTATTACTCAATAATTTCGTGCATTACAGCCTTGTGGAAGAGGATTTTGTGTGTTCCATGTATTTTTTAGGTGTAGGCAAGGTATTCATGCAATTTAGAGAATTTACGGTTAAGGGTTTAAGTGAATTACTAAGCAATTTGGGTGTTTTAAGCAATTTTAGGTTCTAATCAATCTAAATAAATAATTTTGACTCTAGATTAGTAATTAGAATTTAATAAGCTTTAATTTGAGCCTAATATTGCTTAGGTTTCGTTAGACGAATCAAAAATCTCAAAATTTGTAAAACTTACAAAGACAGGGGAAAACGGTCATTTTACTTAAAAATTGCCCAAGACCACCAAGCTTAACCAATGGTTAATCATGGCTTAAAAACACCTTTTAACACATTTTAGTGAGGTTCTGGTCAGTCGGCACGCAAATCGGAGTTAAAACTTTGGAGGGCGTTTTGGTCATTTCGCGTTGAAGCTCAAAATTAGGATTCTTCTCCTCTATTAACACACATAACACAAACAATCCCTTATTAACATCAAAACATCCCCTTGAGGATGGGTGGGGCCCACGATCTCATTTTCTGAGTAAAATAACCTCAGGGGCATTTTGGTCATTTTACACGTACAGAAATTTGGGGTTTGCATACTCACACGAATTGCTCCTAACTTCTCTTCTAACGTTATATTCCTTTATTAAGGATTGTTTGGTCTCAAATTTTATATAATATTTACCTACGGAATTCGGAATTCTAATGATAGTAAAAATTACAGGAAAAATTGGGGCGTTACATAAATCATATTGAAAAACTCAGAGACAGAAAGAAGAACCCGTGAACCACCATGAAAAGCCGTGACCACCGCCGCCACCCTCCCCTTTTGCATGCACTCCGCGAACCCCTGACCAAACCCCACTCCGCCTCAACCTGGATAGCTCCGTTTCCCTTACATAGCCGTCACCCGTGCATTGCCACACCGACGTTCTTCCAGGTTGCCGCCCCTTAATCGCGGTCACCATCATAGCACAAATCGTGGAGACCGACCAACCTGCGCCTCCAGCCTGCGCAAGCTCCCCCATCCTCCGCCAACTAGATCGACCACCCTTTCACCGTGACCCCTTGCCAAGCCTATCAGTGCCGGTCCCCTCCTCAAACCATACACTCCTCAGAATGCCGCCACGACACACCAGGCGTACCGCCATGCACCTGATTTCATCGCGTGGCCTCCCCTCCGTCCTGTCGGCCTTCCTTAGGGGTGGCAGTGTGCAAACCCTTTTCCCTCTCCGCCTCAGCCCGGCCTTCCCTCCATGCAAGCTCAGGAGAACTTCTTTCTTTCCCTCCTTCTAGCCTCTCCGTCTCCTCCGTCTCTCCTCTAGCATTCCCTTTCTCTCCTTTCTCTTGTTGTCTCCATCTTCCTTAGTGTTGCATGCGTGAGATTGTTAGATTTGTGTGTTGAGAGAGTTAGAGCTGTGTGTGTGTGTGAGAAGGAGAGTGCCGAGCGTGTGTAGTGCGTGAAAGAGAGTTATAAGAGTGTGTGTGTGACCGGGTTTAGTAAGGCTCTGTGCGTACGGGTGTGATGCGAGAGTTTGAGAGTTTTATTTTGTGCCACTTAGGATAGTGGGGTGGGGATATTAGGCTTAGGTTTAGTTTATCAAATTCATATTTTGGGGATGCTTGGACTTCTCTTGTGTCAGGTTCATTTTTGGGAGTGCTGGCTTGTGTTGTTAAAATATTTAGGACTAACGTCAACATGGATTTGGTGTAACACCCTAATATTTAACTCTACGCGTAGGACGTATTAAGACTAACTATTAGTTATAACTTCCTTTTGAACATCATTTGTAATAATTAGTAGAAATACAGAAATAATTTTTTTTTTTGAAATGGAATATGTAAAACAAGTGCGAGTTTTCGCTTATGACATAAACGAAACGTAAGCGAAGAGCAAATAAATCATACAAGACAAAAGCAATAAAGAAACCCTCAATCATGAAAACATCCTTCATAACATTAATTAACATAGTTTAGTACATAACCACTTGAATATAAAGGAAATGCATAAGTCTTACCCATATATGCGGGAAGAGTTGCATACATAGAAACTGAAATACATAAACGAAGGAAAATAAAAGCAAGTACATGGTAAATCCCCAAAAGATAAGATTCCCAACCTTCACTACCCACACCCTCCACGCCTACTGATGATGTTGATCCCCTATGGAGATGTAGCCCACGAACTCATGGAGCTCCTCGAATGTAGCCCAACGAGCGAGATTTAGGCATGGGAATTTGTACGCCCAACTTTTACTGTCATTTACAATTAATTGAATTATCCTAGGTAATTCTATATAAATTTGAGACCGAACAATCCTCAAGAGGAATATAACATTAGAAAGAGATGAGCGATTCTGCAAGAGTCGCAAGCGTCGAATTTCTGACGTGTAAAATGACCAAAATGCCCCTAGGTTATTTTACTCAGAAAAAGGATCGTGGCTCAGCCTTCCTCAAGGGGATGTTCTGAGGATAATAGAGGATTGTTTGTGTTATATGTGTTAATAGAGGAGAAGAATCTCAATTTTGAGTTTCGATGCGAAATGACCCAAACGCCCCGGCGTTTTAACTCCAATTGCGGTCCATTGAACCCGAACCTCACTAAAATTTTTTAAAGGTGTTTTTAAGCTATGATTGACCATTGGTTAAGTTCGGATGGCCCCTCTGAAGTTTTGAGTGAAGTTACGATTTTGCCCTCTTTGCGAGCTTTGCAAATTTTGAGATTTTTGATTCGTCTAGCAAAACATAAGCAATATTAGGCTCAAATTAAAGCTTATTAAATTCTAATTCTTAATCTAGAGTCAAAATTATTTATTTAAATTGATTAGAACCTAAAATTGCTTAGAAACACCTAAATTGCTTACTAATTCACCTAAGCCCTTAATTGCAAATTCTCTAAAATTGCAAAGATACTTACCTACACCTAAATAATACATGGAACACACAAATTTCTTCCATAGGCTGCAAATGGCCAAAATAATACAGCCATAATATACCAGAAAATTGCACTAAAACATAATGCCAAAAATTACCATAAAACAAGGAACCTTGAAACATGATTCCATGTTTTAAGCTACCAAACAAGATGATTTTTCTTGTTTCCCCTCAAATTTAGTCAGATTTTCCTCCTCCTTGTCCATACATGAGCTTGAATTCTTCTATAAATAGACATGCTTAGAAGTCATTAGAGGCTTGCTCAAAATTTCACAACTTCAAGTTTTTTCTAAGCTCAAAAACTTTCTTTCTTTCTTCCCCCTTGGCCGAAATTCTTTCTTCAACCTTTCAAGGATATTTTGTTTCATTTCACTTCAAGAAACCAAGTTTTCTTCCTTTCCTTCAAATAAGGTAGGTGTTGTTTTAAGTTCATTTTATGCTATGACAAGTTATGTTTCTAGCTCAAAAATGTTGAATCAATGAACATTTTCTATGGCTTTTTCAATTCAATTTTCTTCCTTCTTTCTTTTGAGAAATTCGGCCTTATGGCGTAGATTATGATGAGACCATGGTTTGATGATGAGGTTCTTGAGTGTTGGTTGCAAAGTCTTCACAAGTTAGACCTCTAAAACTTGAAGGTTTCACTAGTTTTTAAGCTTTATAATTTCAGTTTTTCTTTCCTTATTTTTTCTTCCATGGTTTCGGCCAAATGGCCTAAGAAGGAATGAAATGATGGCTTGTTGATGAGGACCTTGAGTATGGGTTATAAATCCATCACAAGTTAGGCCTTTAAAGCTTGAAAATTCCACTTGATGCAAAACTTTAAAGAATGATGTTTTTATGATGAAAAAAATAAAGATCTTGAGTTTAGAACTTGAAAGATGTATTTTTCACTTTGTTTTGCTAAGATATATATTGGGTTGAATTTATATTTCTCTAAAGTCTTGGAAGAGCTCTAGTAAAGAAATAAAAGGAACTTGCATCCATGTCTAAGTTTATGCCTTGCATAACCATGTTTACTTTTAATGTCATCACTAAATTCTCAAGAATAAATAAATGAACTTACATATCTCATGTTTAAATTTCCAAGCTTGCATTTCATGTTTATGTTTCAAGTTGTCACTTAATCTTCAAAGATAATAAAGAGGATGCATCTCATATTTATTTTATGCTCTCACTTTATTTTATAATGACCAAAGAATGAATGCATGACATGTTTATTATTATGTTATCACCTAAGAATTTTAGAGCTCAAGACTTGCCTAAGCATCACAAGCAAAGTTGGAAATGGTAGTATCCTAAGGATACATATTTCCTTAAGATTATTGGAGTCAAAGAATTTATTCTTTAAGAAGTCTGAGTTGAGCTTAATAAGAATTCTCTTCTCCCTTCACCGGTCCAGTGCGGACTACCGCGCTCCTTTCTTATTTTTCTTTTATTAAGATTCTCTTCTCCCTCACCGGTCTAGTGTGGACTACGCCGCTTAGCTTCTTGCATCATGTTTACAATTCCAAGTTATCACCTTATAAAGATAAGATTAAAATGAGGTTGCATAGCATGTTTATGATTCTAGTATCACCTAAATCTTTAAAAGCTCAAGACTTGCTCCTTTTATCTTAAGTGAGAATTTTAATCATGAACATTCTTTCAATGTATAAATTGACCTCATGATTAAGGTAGGCCTAAAGTGATTTTTAAATAGCTACTAAGTTGGTTCTATAATTTCTTTCAAGATTACCAAAAAGAATTAGTTTCTAAAAGAGTTTTAAGGCTTGAAATGATATTACGGGAAACTAATATCTTGCATGTACTTAAAATGAGATATTAAGCAATTATGTGAGGTTCATGATTCAGCCACTGATCTAAGTTAGTATTACTATGATTTGATATGTTTGAAGTTGTGATAATTATGGTTTATTGCTAAAGGAATGATTCTATACATGTTAGAGATAAAACTAGGTTCCTAAGAAACCGTAAAAGCAAGATTTCTAGAACTCTAGATAATGAAATTTTTACATTCTGTCTTGAACACTTAAAAGCTATAAGAATCAGATTTTATTATGTTTAGATAAGGGAGAATGACTCATAATTGGTTTAGTAATTAATTTTAATATCATAGGGAAAGCTGGTAATGAGAAGGATTAAAACGCAATTCTAGCACACTGTAAAATCTTTAGAACAACTTCCTGCCTATGCTACCCCATATAGTCTAATAATGTTCTTAAGACTTATAATTGATGGTAATAAATCCCTTAGATACATAATTAATTAGTTCAATAATTGAGGTTGCCCGATTCTAGAGTTTCAGTTGTTTAAGATCGCTTTCATAAGGATTTATGATGATGCCTCTTTGATGTTTTAAATGATAAGTCTATGTAGTGATTTGATGCTTATTAAGTATTTGATGTCATTGAATGATTCCCAGGCTTGCATGTTATAGTTACTATTGCAAACAATGAGAATACTTATACATGAAATAATGAAATATTCTTTATTACTTAAAAATTTACCCTTGTTGCTGGAAGAAAGTATATTACTTAAAAGTGTAATTTGGAAAGGTTCTGGCTAGGAAAGACTTGGTATTTAAGCGTGTCCATTTGTGACCCACCTCTCCTGGAATCTCCAGATGCATGATTACATCTGATATATTATTCAGAATAAAACTAGAAACGAGGAAATATTATGATGAATTGAGAATTGTATTATGATATAACACGCAAAGACTTAATTGTGACTTAAATTTAATAGGAAATGATCCTTTGGACCCATCAGACTATAGGTGGTGAAAAGGTGACCTAGCCCCCTAATCCGTTCTCTCAAAAGGGTAGAGTGGGACTTTAACTTATCAAAAGGGATAAGTATATGCTAGTGACGACTAGTAAGGCATGAGCTCATAACCTAGATTACTCCCAAAGGGTGGAGAAGGGTGGCCCAGGAAAATGATGATGAAAGTAACTTTAAGTCACCTAAGGAATTAAGTAACGTATTATGTGATTATGATGCATAGTATTTATAAGATGATGATGAGAAATATGATGTTCTTCTATGCATAGTATTTATGATATGATGATGAGGAATATGATGTGGTCTTATGCATAACTACGTTATAAAGGAAAAGTTCATTATAAACATGACATGCTAAGTTTATGATGCATTATAAGATGCGTGATTAAAACCGACGAACCTCGGTAAAGTATATTTTCGAACTTAATAAATCAATCTTAGCATGCTCACTATTTCATAATAACCCCGAGGTTCCTGGAGACTTTGATGATGAAACTATAGAAGGATACCCTGAGAATTCTTTAGCAAGATTCTCACTCCCTTTTCTTTATTTCCGTCATTGTCTTCAGAGACCGATGCGACATTCGTCCTATATGTTGATACCCCTACATGGGAATTTCACTATGACCCGAGCATCGTTCATATCACTTTGAAGGGAGGTGCGCGGTTCGTGTTTTTGTTTTTGTACGTCCATTTGCACACCCCGTTCCTAGTTATCATTTTTCCCGTCTTCTCGTATGGTGACGAAAATGGTTTTTGAGCACGCCCGTCCACATGATGAAAGGATGCTATGTTCTTACTCCGCGTATTAGCTGTCCATGGTATTCCCGATTATGTCCCTCAAACGAGGTATTCTGAGACGGATCATCAGAGGATACCCCTACTCATGTATATTCTGAGAGCTCTTACTCTATTCTCACGTGTGAGAGAGGGTAGTGAGGAAACTGTGGTGCAGCCAAGATTGGCACGAAGGCCATCTATGCGTCCTTGCCCTAGGACATCTGTGTGTCCCTTTCTAAAGGAATTCGTCAAGGATAGGATATATTCCACCATTTCAGGGGCAGTGGCCATAGAAAGTTCTTAATAGATTTGAGTGTGATCATATACCCTAGTTTTAGGAAAGCTCTCCTCGACTTTTAAGGTTATTTACTTTAAGTGCATATGTTGTCTTATGTATTCTAGTTTGATGTATTTGCTTAAGACTGGAATGTATGAGTGAGGTTATTATGTATATGTATTATGGTGTGCTTATGAATGCTATATGATTGAGCCAATATATTTTGATGTGATATTTGTAAATTCCTATGTGTATTTTAAATTTTGCTAAATCATTCACGTTAGGCGTGACTCACTTTTTCAATTATATTTTTTTTTTAAAAAAAATGGCTCGTAATTTCACTAAGTATTTTCAAAGTATGAAAGACTGAAGCAAAGAGTAAAGTCTAGTAATTAATCAATACAACCTAGGTGTATCGGTTAATTATTAGGGATTACAGGAATCGAGGGAACGGCGTGGCCTCCACGGCGTGGTCGCCTCTAGGCGTTGAACACGCCTCGCATGCCTAGCTGGTGACATGTAACGCCCCAATTTTTACTGGAATTTTTACTCATTAGGAATTACCGAATTACGTAGGTAAATATTATATAAAATTTGAGACCAACAATCCTTAATAAAGGACTATAACGTTAGAAGAGAAGTTTAGCAATTCAAGTATTGCAAACCCCAATTTCCTGGACGTGTAAAATGACCAAAATGCCCCTGAGGTTATTTTACTGAGGAAATGAGGATCGTGGGCCCCACCCATCCTCAAGGGGATGTTTTGATGTTAATAAGGGATTGTTTGTGTTATGTGTGTTAATAGAGGAGAAGAATCCTAATTTTGAGCTCCGACGCGAAATGACCAAAACGCCCCGGCCGTTTTAACTTTATTTGCGTGCCATTTAGCCCGAATCTCACTAAAATGTGTTAAAAAGGTGTTTTTAAGCCATGATTAACCATTAGTTAAGCTCAGGTGGTCGGGCAATTTTTAAGTAAAATGACCGTTTTGCCCCGTCTTTTGTAGTTTTACAAATTTTGAGATTTTTGATTCATTTAACGAAACCTAAGCAATATTAGGCTCAAATTAAAACTTATTAAATTCTAATTATTAATCTAGAGTCAAAATTGTTTATTTAAATTGATTAGAACCTAAAATTGCTTTAAAACACTCAAATTGCTTACTAATTCACCTAAGCCCTTAACCGTAAATTCTCTAAATTGCATGAATACCTTGCCTACACCTAAATAATACATGGAACACACAAAACCCTCTTCCATGAGGTTGTAATGCATGAAATTATTCAGCCATAATCATTAGAATTATTGCAAGATAATGCACTAAAATAAAATGCCAAAAAATTCCCTAAAACATGGCATAAAACATGCTTTAAACAAGAAATGATTTTCCTCTCTTTGTTCCCCATGAAAAATCCGAAAATTATGCCTCCTCCTTTGTCATACATGAGCTTGAATTCCTCTATAAATATGCTTACTTGAGGAGCCTTGGAAGCCTTGCTCATAACTTACACAAATTCTAGTTTTAGGAGCACCAAAAGCTTTCTTTCTTCCTTCCCCTTGGCCAAAATTCTTTCTTCAACTTTTCAAGGAGATTTTGTTTCATTTCAGTCCAAGAAACCAAATTCTCTTCCTTTCCTTCAAATCAATTAGGTAGGGAGTTGTTTTTAAGTTTATTTCTATGTTTTGCTAAGTGTTGTTCTTGGTTCAAAATGATGATTTCATGGATTTGCTCTAGTTTTTCCATTTAGTTTTCTTCTTCCTTTTCTTTAACCAATTCGGCCATATAGCCTAGGTGGGACTAAGATGATGGCTTGATGATGAGGACCTTGAAGGTGGGTTGTGAATCCATAACAAGTTATGTAACACCCTAATATTTAACCCTAATATGCCTAGGACGTATCAAGACTAATTATTAGTTATTACTTCTTTTTAAATTCATTTATAAAATACTTAGCGGAAAATACGGTAATTTTTTTTTTGAAATGATTTATATAAAACAAAGTGCGAGCCTTTGCGCGTAACATAATCAACGTGAAACGGAAGAATAAATAAAACATACAAAACATAAGCATTAAAGAACACATCCATCATAAACATCATTCCTCATCACATTAGATAATATAGTTTAGTACATCACAATAGAAATATAACAGAAACATAAAGTCTTACCCATACTAGTGGAGAGCTTGCAAGGACAATAAGAAACATAAAGACAAATACATGGTAATAACCCCAAAAGATAAACACCTAACTATCGCTACCCCTCTCTCCAAGCCTACTGCGATGCCGATCTTCAGCGGGGATGTAGCCCGCGAACCAAAGCTCCTCGATGTAGCCCAACGAAGAGGGGATCTAGGCATAGCAAACGAGGAACAGCGCCTGGCGTCCGACGTGCCTCGCATGCCTCCGCGGTGACCGTGTCCTCGCTACCTCCTCCGAGACCCATAGGAAACGAAGGGAAGAGCCCTTCGATGAGGAAGGATGGGCACGACGGGCTTGCTCGTCTCCTGGGTCGTGTCCTCTCAAAGATCAGGTCGTCGCCAAAGGGTGAAGTCGGATCGAAACGATAGCTGGAGACGGGGAAAGCAAAAGGGCGTCCCACGTATGCAAAAACGCGCACCTCGCAATGACCCTTGAAGTGGTAGGACTGATGCTCGGGTCATAGTGCACCTCCCATGTAGGCGGGTCAATGAAAATCACGAACGACGCCATCGATGTCTGAAGACGTAACGGAAAGAAACAGAGAGAGGGGTGAGAATCTTGCTAAAGAATCTCAGGAGGAAATCCTCTATCCTAGTGTCATCGTTTACGTCCCAGGAACCTTGGGTTTATTATGAAAAGGTTAAGCATGCATAAGTTCATTATGAGGTTTTCACAAAGGTATTTATCCAAGGTCCATGTCTTTTATAATGATTCTTAATGCATGTATGCAACATAATATTTCATGGATGCATGGCAGCACTTTAGGTAAATCAAACAATAATTCAAACAACATTTGAGTGGCATGAAACTTTTCTTTGAACATCTTTCCTTTTCTCATACTTGTGACACCAATAATATAGTAACCGCACCCTTAAACTAGGCTATGAGCTCATACCTTAACTAGTCGTCACTAGTTCTTACTTATCCTCTTGATAAGCGAATCATAAACATAATCATCATAATCCCGACTCCCAGAGTACGGGTAGGGGGCCTAAGGATCACCCATCATGGGACTTTTTCCTTCTTCGAAACGCATCGACTGGTTAAGACCAGGACTTTGTCCGCTTTGGCAGGTAATGTCTATGCCCTCATGGTTTTACCTTCTCTCATCTAGTAGGAGAAGTACGTCTCTGTGTGTCACCTTAAACATCATATACTTTCATTCTTCGAAACGCATCGACGGTTAAGACCAGCGACTTTGTCCGCTTTGGATGGCTCACGTCCATACCCCCACGGTTTTACTTTCTCTCATTCTAGCAGGAGAAATGCGTTCCATATAACTTTAAACTTCATATTTCTCAAAAACTTTCTTTTTGTCCCTCAAATTTACGGAAATTTGCAGCAACGACTGCTTACGAATTTCCTCAAATTTGAGTCTTGCCACATAACTTACATAATGCATGTTATCTCACAAAATCCTCCATCAAGAAAACTTTTCAATCATGACATACTTCTCTAATTCATTTCTATCACATAGTCTCATGCATTATGCTCATAATATACCAAAAACATCACAACACCATATCACAAATCCATATATTCTCATACTCATGATATTAACACATTCATTCATATCACAAGCATACTCACTTGGTCTCATTCTCACATCATACTTCCTATCTCATATTGTCTTATGCTTTGGCCCTTACGGGTTTAAACTTAAGTTCCAATCATTCTAATGCTCATAGTACATCTTTATTCCACTTAAGAGATCATTACTTATAATTCTTACTAAGATTTAGGCTTACTAAAAATTCCAAACAGCATTATGCATCTTGGTAAAAAATATCATATACTTACTGGGCTTAGAATCTCCGTTTGACCCTTTTTAAGATCCGTCTTCGCCTAAGGCTTCATAATCAATCCCTAAACCAATTATGAGGGATTCCTAGGCATGTTTACTAAGTTATAATTCACTTTTCCTCAATTTAGCTTTGCTGGACAGAATCACATTTTGCCATGTCTAAGTGTGCTAGAATTCCTATTTTAAGTCCTTATCATCACCTTAAGCTTAGTAATTAATACCTAATCATTTATGAAAGGTTTTTATGCATATCCTACTGATTATGAACCATTTACACTTGAATTAATTATGCTGGAACAGAATTGCATTTTTGTGCATTAAGGTGTTCTAGAATTCTCATTCTTGATCCTTTTAAGTTACTTATTCTTTTCTAACTTCTCTAAATCGATCCTCCCTTCACTCAAACATAATTTTACACATTTTAACACCTTAGAACAACATTTGTACAGCAGCCAATCATGAAGGGCAGAACCGAAATCATAAGCCCATAAAATCACATAATCTCATGAATTAAAATGCATACAAGTTGCTAGTTTTCTCTTGGAACAATTTTAGGAACTCAAACTCTTTTAGAAACCAATTTATCTCATTAAAATCATTAAAGTCCAAGCAAGATCAGTAGCTAAATTAATTTTCTCATAAAATAGATTTAAAACATATAATCTCATTCATAATGCTCCTTAGGTACTCCTAAGCTTAGAAAAATTTCAAAACATGGCTATGGGCACTTGTGATTAGATGAACTCACACCAAGCCCATCATCATCACCACAAGGCCAAAATGGCTTCATTGAAAAACCAACATTTTCTTAAAACTTTACATTGGATACTTGGGCAAGTCTTTGAGCTCTAGACCATTTAGGTGGTGACATAAATTTAAACATGCTATGCAACTCATTTTACTCTTCTTTAGAAAATAAAGTGAGAGCATAAAATAAATATGAGGTGCACTCATTTATTATCTTTAGAGTTTAAGTGATGGCGTAAAATATAAACATGATAGACAAGAAAGTAAACATGAAATGCAAGGTTCAATTCTTTATTTTAGTGCTCTAGGCCTCTTGGGTGTTTACCCCAAATCAACAATCAACTTTAAGGTTGAAATAGGTAGGCTTTGAGATTTATTAAGTGATGATGCACATTCTTGTTTTAATCTTTAAGTTGCTTAGTGATAGCTTGAAAATAAACATGCTATGCAAAGCATAAAAATAAACATGAATGCAACTCCTTTTTAATCTTAACTAGAGCTCTTACAAGACTTTAAAGGAACATAAAAACCTCAACCCATTATGTATCATAAGGTGAGCTTTAGAGTTCTTAGCATCAAGACATCAAGGAAGTCTTATGTTCTTCGAACACCATCATCAAGCTCAAGGAAACGATTTTTCAAGAGACAACCTTTCAAACAAACATAAAAGGGCTACCTTAACATTTTTAGCAAACTTTGTTCAAGAGAGGAAAGGAAAAACCAAAACCATTGAAGAAAAAGAAATAAAAACCAAAGCTTGAACAAGGCAAAAAGCAAAGAAAACGAAACTTTAGAGGAATAAAAGCCAAAACTTTGAACTAGGAAAAACCAAGAAGGAACCGGAATCATAAAGGAAAGGAAATGAAAAACCAAAACTTTGAACTTGCAAAGAAAAGGAAAAACCAAGTTTGTATATGGTCCTAGACCAAGATCCAAGCTTTAGAGGTTTCTCTCATGGCAAACACCAAACTATCTCCATGAGACCTCATCATCAAGCTAAAGATTAGTTTGTAAAATGGCCTCATGGCCGAAAATACAAAAGGGAAGAAAAAGAGTTTGAAACCAAGAGAAAACTAGAAATTTTTCTCAAAGAAAGTAAAGAAAACTTGAAAGAAAACCCCTACCAAGTGAAATCTTGAAAGCTTTGAAAGAAAGCTTGAGTTTGCAAGGAAATGAGAAGACAAAATCTTCTCTTGGTGAGCAACAAGGATTCGGCCTTCAAAGGTTCTCAAGGAAGATGATTTTTCCTTGAGGATGCAAGCTTGGAAATGGTGAGGTTTGGTGTTTAGGAGGTGTTTAAGGTATGAGTGGTGGTTTGAGGTGGTTTGTGGTGGCTCAAGGTGGTGGTGGTGGTTCTTTGAGGAAGGAAGAAAAAGAACTTAGAGGAAGGGAAAATGAGAGAAAATGAGAGAAAGTGCAAGGAAACTCAACTTAGCAAATGATCAAAAAGGTGTCCAAGCTTTCCAAGGTGTGGTATTTATAAAGAATGAAATGTTGTGGCTAATTTAGGGGGAAGGTTGGCCGAAATTCATTGGCCTTGGAGGGAAGGAAAATATCTTCCAAAGCTTGTCTTGGAAGCTTGGTTAAAGTGCTAGCTTAGTGTAGTCAAATCCTAGCTTTTGCATAGCCTTTTTGGATGAAATTTGAATTCAAAATTTGTGGCTTTTGGGGGAAATTCTAACTAGATTAACAATTTTAAAATAATTCTTTTGGTCAAAAGGTGGTAGACAAATTTCCTTGATTTAAGGAAATTGGAGAGAGAAAAACACTATTCATTACTTTTTGATTAGACATCTTGAATTAAAGAATGTAATTAGAACTTGACTAAGCAATTTTAGTTTCTAATCAACCTTAATAAATCATTTTGACTCTAGATTAATTATCGAAATAAATTAATCTTCGATTAGAGCCTAATATTGCTTAGGTTTGGCTCATTGCTTCATTAGGCGCACTGGACACTGTCTTAGGGGTAAACGGTAATTTGCACTAAACTGCTTGGACCTTCCAGGCCCTGCTAAACATCAAATATTACTCTAAAACATCATTCTAAACTTCCTGAAAATTCGGGCTAAACGGCACCTTTTACCCGTGTAGACACTGCAGGGGTATTTTGGTCATTTTGAGCCGAAAGTTTAGAAAACGAGATTTTCACCTCTGATATCAAACATAACAAGTACAACCCCCTTCAAACATTGAGTTGACCCATTCAGGATGGCCAATTGGCTGCCCTTTAATTCCTGGGAGAAATGGCCTCAGGGCATTTTGGTCATTTGCACTCAATATAGGAAAATTGGGTATTACAAGTTAGGCCTCTAAGCTTGAAAGTTCCACTTGATGCAAAACTTTAAAGAATGATGTTTTTATGATGATTTTATGATCTTGAGTTTAGAATTTGAAAGATGTATTTCTCACTTTGTCTTGTTAAGATATATATATTGAATTTGTATATCTATAAAGTCTTGAAGGAGCTCTAGTAAAGAAATCAAATGAACTTGCATCCATGTTTAAGTTTATGCCTTGCATAATCATGTTTACTTTCTATGTCATCACTAAAATTTCAAGAATGAATAAATGGACTTGCATACTCATGTTTATAATTCTAAGTTATCACCTTATAATTTCAAGAATGAATAAAGTTTCTTAAGATTCTCTTCTCCTTCCACTTGCTTTGCTGAACTACGCCGCTTCAGCTTCTTGCATCATGTTTATATTTCAAGCTCTTGCATCATGTTTAATTTTCAAGTCATCACCTTAAATCTTAAAGATAAAGAAATGGATTTGCATATCATGTTTATAATTCTAAGTTATCACCTTATAATGACAAGATTAAAATAAGGTTGCATAGCATGTTTATGATTCTAAGATATCACATAAATCTCTTAAGCTCAAGACTTGTTCCTTTTATCTTAAGTGAGAATTTTAATTATGAAGATTCTTACAAAAAGAATTAGTTTCTAAAAGAGTTTTAAAGCTTTGCAAGGATTTAACTAAAACTAATATTTTATGTTCACTTAAAATGTGATTTTATACAATTATATGAGGTTCATGATTCGGCTTCAATATGAGATTAGTATCAATAAATGATGATGATTTAATATGTTTGAAGTTGTGATAATTATGGTTTATTGCTAAAGGAATGATTCTATGCATGTTAGAGATAAAACTAGCTTCCTAGAAAACCGTAAAAGCAAGATTTCTAGAACTTTAGAGAATGAAATTTATGCATTCTTCCAGAGCCTTTAGTGACCTTAAGAACCAGATATTATTATGTTTAGATAAGGGACAATGATTCATAATTGGTTTAGTAATTAATTTTAGCATCATAGGGAAAGCCGGAACGAGAAAGGGTTAAAAACGTAACTTCTAGCACATCATAAAACCTTAAGAACAACTTGCCGTCTATGCTACCCCATATAGTCTAATAATGTTCTTAAGGCTTATAATTGATGGTAATAAATCCCTTAGATGCATAAGTAATTAGTTTGATAATTAAGGTTACCCAATTTTAGAGTTCGGTTATTTAAGGAAGCTTTACCTGTGAAAATTTTAGATGACATCTTTTGATGCTTTGGAATGTAAGTTATATGATGATGTAATGCCTATGAGAATTTTATATCATTGAATGATTTCATGGCTTGCATGTTATAATTGCTATTGCAAACAATGAGAATGTTCATGCATCCTGATGATTATGATATAACATGCTAAGACTTAATGGTGACTTAAACTCATGAGGAAGTGATCCTTTGGACCCATCAGACTATAGGTGGTGAAAGGTGATCTTGAGAAAATGATCCTTTAAGACCCATCAGACTAGAGGTGGTGAAAAAGTGATTCTTGCCCCCTAGCCCGTTCTCTCAAAGGTTAAGAGTTGGATTTTAACTTATCAAAAGGGATAAGTATATGCTAGTGACGACTAGTAAGGTATGAGCTCATAACCTAGATTACTCCCAAAAGGTGGAGTATAGGGTGGCCCCAAGGAAAATAATGATGATGATGACAAGATTTTAAGTCACCTAGGACACTAAAGGAATAAAATATGTGCACCATGTCTTGTGCATAGCTATTATGGTATGATGTTCTTCTGTGCATAGCATTTTATGAGATGATGATGGGAAATATGATGTTCTTCTATGCATAGTATTTATGATTTGATGATGAGAAATATGATGTTCTTTTATGCATAGTATTTATGATATGATGATGAAGAATATGATGCGTTGATAAAAGGAAAAGTTCATTATAAACATGACATGCTAAGTTTATGATGCATTATAAGACGCATGATTAAAACCGACGAACCTCGGAAGTATATTTTCGAACTTAATAAATCAATCTTAGCATGCTCACTATTTCATAATAACCCCGAGGTTCCTGGGACGATGATGATGACACAATGCATCATGAGGTGAGTACCCTACTGAGATTCTTTTTATAAGTTTCTCACTCCCTCTATTTTTCTTTCCATCTCGTCTTCAGAAATAGAAGGAAGCGTTCGTGAATCACATTGAGGCTGTCACCGGTTAGCTGAACTTGATCCTTAGTTTCACTCGTATATTTCAGATATCTATCCCTATCCCTGGAGTGTTATTACTAGGTGCCATTAATGGATGTCCTTCCATCCATATATTATTTATGTTTTGTTAGATTGCCTACACTTAGTCTTATTCTCTTGGTAGAAAAATATCTATATGATATGTAATTATGGATGCTGGATGATGGAGTCAATATATTATGATGTGATGTTTGTAAATTCCTATGTGTCTTTTAAATTTTGCTAAATCATTCACATTAAGCGCGGCTCATGTTTTCAATTATGTTTAAAAAAATGGCTCGTAATTTCACTAAGTATTTTCAAAGCATGATTAAGGAACTAAAGCAAAGAGTAAAGTCTAGAATTAAAATACCTAGGTGTATTGGGTTAATTATTAGGTGTTACAGTGTTCGCTACCTCACTGAGATCTATAGGGAACGAAGGGAACAGCCCTCCGAAGATCGGCCTCCGATCGAGAACGGGACATACTCCTGGGTATCCGTGTACCACCGATGAAGAAGGACAGGCACGATGGGTCTCGCGTCTCGGGGTCACATCCTCTCAAAGATCAGGTCGTTGCCAGAAGGTGAAGTCGAGTGAAGCGATAGCTGGAGATGGGGAAAGCAAACGGCGTCCCAAACGTGCACTTCACAATGACCCTGGAAGTGGTAAGACTGATGCTCGAGGTCATAGTGCACCTCCCAAGTGGGCGGGTCAATGAAGATCACGAACGACACCATCGATGTCTGAAGACGTACCGGAAAGAGAAACAGGGAGAGGGTGAGAATCTTGCTAAAGAATCTCAGGAGAGAAACCTCTATTCCTTCATCGTTTACGTCCCCAGGAACCTTGGGTTTATTATGAAAAGGTTAAACATGCAAAGGTTCATTATGATATTTTTCATAGAGATAATTATCCAAGGTCCGTGTCTTTTATAATGAATCTTAATGCATGTATGCAGCATAGCAAAACATGAATGCATGAGAATACTTTAGGCAAACCAAACAATAATCAATCAACATTTAAGTGGCATGTAACTTATCTTGAATTTCATTCCTTCTCTTCAAACTTGTGACACCAAACATCATAATAGTAACTCACCCTAAAACTAGGCTATGAGCTTATATTTTAACTAGTCGTCACTAGTTCTTACTTATCCTCTTGATAAGCGAATCATAAACATAATCATAATCATCATCATCCCAACTCCAGAGTACGGGTAGGGGACCTAAGGATCACCCATCATGGGACTTTTTCCTTCTTCGAAACGCATCGACTGGTTAAGACCAGCGACTTTGTCCGCTTTGGCAAGCTAATGTCGATGCCTCGTTTACCTTCTCCTCATCCTAAGAGGAGAAGTACGTCTCGGTGTATCACATTAAACATCTTATTTCTCAAAACATTCTTAAGTCTCTCAATTTGACAGTAATTTCGGCAGCATAACAATTGCGCTTCGAATTTCCTCAAATTTGAGTCATGTCACATAACTCACATAATACATGTTGTCTCATAAATTCCTCAATCAAATAAACCTTTCAATCATAAAAACATACTTTCTCTGATTCATTTGTATCACATAGTCTCATGCATTATGCCCACAATATACCAAAATCATCATCACAACACACCATGAATCCTCATGTTATCAAACTCATGTCATTAACACATTCACACATAACACAAGCACACTCGCTTGGTCTCATTCTCACATTACACTTCCTACCTCATGGTGTCTTATGCTTTGGCCCTTACGGTCTTAAACTTGTGTTCCAATTATCCTAACCTTTATTATGGATCCTATAACACCTAAGGGATCATTACCTATAATTCTTTCTTTTATGTTCACTAACTCATCCAATCAGCATTGTATAGATTAAACATCATGATCATTACTCGACTATGGGGGATTCTAGGATGTACACCTTAGACTCTTTTCTAAGTTCGGTCTTTGCCTAAGATCCTAGGTTCAACTCCTAGGCATAAACACTAATTATGAGCCATCTTCCTTAAGCTCAATTATGCTGAACAAAAGTTACTATTATTCTCGTGTCTAAGGGTGTTAAGATTTTAGTTCTTAACCTTTCTATTTACTTAGTCCTTCCAAACCGTGAAAATCATTCCTCACGTTCTCTCAAACATAATCTTACGCATTCTAACTCTCCAGAATGCATACAGTGGCCAACAAGATAGAAAACCAAAAGTATGTATCACGCACAATTGCATAAAATCATGTTATAAGTTCATACGAGTTACTAGTCTTTCTCTTGGAATAATTTCATGAGCAAAAATGGGTGTTCTGTAATCGATTACATGTTCCCTGGTTTGGTAATCGATTACATGTGCCCTCGATTACCAGGGATTAAATTTTATTCTAGTTCAACAACCTGGAATCGATTACATAGGATGGTAATCAATTACCTAGGGTTAAATCTATTTGGGAAAATAAAGACATTTGAGTAACCGATTACACAAATAGGTAACCGATTACACAAATAGGTAACCGATTACACAAATAGGTAATCGATTACATGGTTTTGAGGATCGATTTTGGGCATGAAGAACAGCCTTGGTAATCGATTACATTTTATGGTAATCGATTACCAAAACCAAAAACCCTTCAAAAACCACTCTGTAATCGATTACATAAGCTGGTAATCGATTACCAGAACCTCCTAATTTGAGAAAACATGATTTTTGACACATTCCAAGCTATTTAAACACCTTGAGACCTCATAAAATATTTTTCCAACATCTGCCTGAAATCATCCTTACATTTTACGAAGCCATCATTGTGTCATACTAAAACACATCCATTTTTTTTTTGTTAAAGCTCCCTTTGAAGATACTTAGGGCAAGTCTTTGGGCTTGAGGGTATTTAGGTGATAATATAAACTTAAACATGAAAAGCACTTATTTTACTATTTTATAAAATAAAGTGAGTACATAAAATAAATATGAATGCAACCTCATTATTATCTTTGAGTTTAAGTGATGACTTGAAATGTAAACATGAAATGCAAGCTTGGGAAAATAAACATGACAATGCAAGTTCACTTAGTTGTTCTTGAGAGTTTAGTGATGGCATCAAAATAAACATGCTATGCAAGGCATAAACTTAAACATGAATGCAACTTGTTTTATCTTTACTAGAGCTCTTCAGACTTTTAGAGGAACATAACTAGCCTAACCCAACATGTATCTTGAACAAATGGGGATGAGTTTTAGAGTCCTTAGCACCAAATCTTCAAATAAGACTTTGGTTTGAACTTCATCATCAAGCTCATGAGTGTGGACCAAGACGAAAACACCAACACTCAACAAAACATCATAAATAAAACTACTCATATTCTTTATTTTATTGCTCATAGGCTTCAATCTAGAGTAAACTCTTAGAACGGCCGACCAACTTTAAGGTTGGCAAGGGTAAGCTTAGAGCTCTTTGAAAACATGTGATTAATTTTTCTTTAACAAAACTTTTGTGATTCACTCAATATTTTTAGCAAACTTTGTTCAATCAAAGGAAAAGGAAACCGAAATCATTCAAGGGAAGAAAAAGGAACCGAAAATAAAACCAAGGAAGAAAAGAAACACAAGCATATATGGTCTAAGACCAAGTTGTTTCAAGCTTTAGAGGTTTCTCACATGGCATCACCAGTCCATTATCTTGAAACCTCATCATCAAGCCAAAGTTTTTCTCAACAAAAGCTCTAGGCCGAAAATAAAAGGAAGAGGTGAAGAACTTAAGAAAACCAAGAGAAACACTAGAACTCTTCCTTAAAGGAAGCACACAAAACTTGGAAAATAAACCCGTACCTAAAGAAGTCTTGAAGAGAGGTAGGAAATCTTTGTTTCTTGAGAGGAAAAGAGAAGGAAATCCTTCTTGGAAACTTGATGAAGAACTCGGCCAAGGGAGGAGGAAAAGAGGATCTTTGAGTTTGGGAGAAGCTTGAAGTTTGCTCAGTGTGTAAACATTCAAAGAGCTTTCAAGCTAGTGTATTTATAGAAGATTGAGAGCTCATGGATGGCCTAGAGGAGAGGGGTGGCCGGTCACTTGGGGAGGAAGGAGAGAAGAAATATCTCTTACAAGGTATAGCTTTGAGTATGGGTTCAAGCATGGTTGAGTATGGGCATAAGTATGGGTAAGGCATGGTCTTTGGAGTGAGGAAAAATTCAACATGTGGCACCTTTATTAGGCCATGTATTCAGCCAGATTGGGCAGCCAAGGGGAGGATTAAGTTGCTCATGTAATTGTGTTTTAGTGATGTGTTTAGGTGTTTCTTTGATTAAGATTTTGGTTAGGAGTTGTAAGAAAGTGTCTTAGGTGAGGTAATTGGGTAATTATGAATATCAAGACTTGATTAGGGAGTGGTCATACTAGATTAACAAATTAAATTTATTTTCTTAGTCAAATGAGGTATGACACAATTCCTTAATTTAAGGAATTAGAGAGAAAATACTATTCAAGATTCCATGATTAGGAATCTTGAATTAAAGAATGCAATTAGAGTTTAACTAAGCAATCTTAGGTTCTAATTAACCTTAATAAACTATTTTGACTCTAGATTAATTATCGAAATAAATTAATCTTCGATTAGAGCCTAATATTGCTTAGGTTTGCTTAATTGCGTCATTAGGCTCACTTACACTATTCTAGGGGCAAAATGGTAATTTTGCACTAAAACTCAGGACCTCTGAGCCCGACTAAACATCAAATATCACTCAAAAACATCATTCTAAACTTTTTGGAAAATTCCGGGCTCAAACGACACTTTTTACCCGGTAGAACACAGCATGGGTATTTTGGTCATTTTGAGCCGAAAGTTCAGAAAACGAGATTTTCACCTCTGATATCAAACATAACGAATATAATCCCCTTCCAACATTGAGTTGACCCATTTAAGGACTGCTGGGCAATTGTCTTCAAATTCCAGGTAAAAATGACCTTGGGGCATTTGGTCATTTGTACTCAAATAGCAGAAATTTGGGCATTACATTTGGAATTTTGGGCTTTGAAGTTTTCTTTTCCAAAAAGAAATTCTAGTTTGTTATTATTATTATTTCTTTAAATTAGTTGTTAAAGGTCTTATTTTGTTTGGACTTTAGTTTATTGGGTTGTGTTTGGACTTATTTGGTTTATTGTAGGTTGCATTTTTTTTTAGCATCTTAGGATCTTGATAATTTTGATCATCATAATAATAATAAATATACTAATAATAAGAATAATAAATAAAGATAAAAATAAAATAAAATAAAACAAAGATATCTGGCATATGTTAATGGTAGCATTCTTTAAAGAATATGCTGTCAAGTATTAATTGTTTCATTTTAGCACACATATATTTTGCACTAAATGTTACATATGATAATGGATAATGTTATGTTACAGATTATTCATTATGATTAAAGACTATATGATCGAATATTGTATATGTCGTTCTTGTCTATGATTATGATATTGTTATGGATCCACATGTATTCTGCAATGTCTATGCCAATTACCCTTTATTGGTGCTTAATAATCTTAATCGACTATTTGATATTCTTAATCTCTTTTAAAGAAAATAGAATCAATCAGCCAATGAATATTTATAGAACGACATGGCTTTGAGTTTCTCATTGCATCAAGAAGATACGTCGGCGTAGGTAATAGCTATCAAGCCAAAATTAAATTTTCCTAAAATTTTATTATCCTTTTCTTTATTATTATCATTATTATTTGACTTTTCCTTAATTCTTTATTTTGTACATAAAATGTTAATTCATAAGTTATGATGTTAACTATGATTATATGTTCATATATTGCATCTCTTAATAATATGCTAAGATTAACAAGTGACAGAAGACACGTGGAAATTATCCTCTAGACTCCAGGAATTAATGGTTATGAAAGGTGATCCAATAAGGACTCCTTTAGACTCTATGAATTAATGGTTATGAAAGTTGATTCCATGCCCCCTACACTCTGGAGTTTGGAATTAGCTTATCGAGACGATAAGTATAGACTAGTGACGACTAGTTAGGTATGAGCTCATAACCTAGAACTCTCAAGAAAAGAGAGTAGTAGGGTGGCCCTTAGAACGGAAAGTTAAGTCACCTAAGATTATTAAAGAGGAAAGATCAAGTTGTGATAACTTGTGTTCTTTATGCCATATTAAATTATTGTGATTCTTGCAATATGTTTCATATGACATTGACATGCATTCATGATGAGGTGTGATGTACTCATAGCATTAAGAATCATGCTAAAAGACACAGACCTTGGCTAACGGCTTTTAAACTTAATAAATGAACCTTAATATGTCCACTATTTTCATAATGAAACCCGAGGTTTCTTAAGACGAAAATGATGACACATGACTGGAGGTAAGATTCCTGTGATTGTTCAGATTTCTTATTCTCTTTCTTTTCCTTCCATTTCGTCTTCAGAGGGCGATGGTCACATTTGTAATTTACCTTGAAACTCCTACTTGGGAAATGCATTTCGACCCTATAAACCAGTCCTATCACTTTGTGGGTCGATATGCCATTCTTGTTCGTGTTCCTGACTATCCTTTTGCACATCTAGTTACTAGCTTTTGGTTCTCATCGATACCCATTTTCTGATGACTTTGCTTTCGAGCGCACCCGTTCGCGTATCGAGTGGCCTCCTCGTGGCCACACTACTGGATTCAGCCACCCGTGATTTCCTGTTTTACACGCCTCGACCTACCGCTCTAGAGTTAGACCGTTGGAGGAATCTCCTTCCCAGCATCTCAAGGCCTCCCACCATTCCTAGAGGTGTGGGTGATGGCCAAGATGGAGAGGCCACAATGGCGCAGCCACGTGGGGAGTCCGAGCACATAGGTAGAGGAGCCACTCGTCCATGCCTGGAGCTCATGTTCATCCCGGGCTGTCTCGCTACCCCTACCTTCCTCCCTCACGCAAGCATCATCAGGAGGATGATCTTAGTGATTGTGTATATACTTTATGTTTTGTGTGATGACTAACTGGCCCAATCCTGCTAATGGGTATATAACCGCTTAGTGGTTTGTTTGGTGTGATTATGTTCATAAGGCTGTCCTATTTTGTATATGTCTGTGAAGAGTTTATTTTGCCTTTTTGTTATGACAGGGTGAATGATGAGTCCAAGTTATACACGCGGCTCACATTTTATTTTAAATTTAAAAAAAATTTACCCATAATTTCACTAAAGTATTTCCAAGTTAAAAGATTAAGAACTAAACAAAAGAATAATAACTAATAATTAACTTGAACACGTCCTAGGCGTGTTAGGTTAAATATTAGGTGTTATAGTCTTTACCACCATATCATCCACATAAACCTCAGGACTCCTCCCGATCTACCTTTCAAACACCTTATATGTTAATAACTCATGTGGCCCGTGCATTCTTCAGACCAAAAAGCATCACACGATAACAATATGTTGGCCCATCTTCATGAAGGCCATTTTTTTCTCATTATATAGATGCATGGGAATATGCTTATATCTTGAGTATGCATCCATGAAGCTTACAAACTGATACCCTGGAGCTGCATCCACCAACTTATCTTTATTTGGCAAAGGATATGAATCCTTTCGATAGGCCTTCTTAAGGTCTGAGTTGACACACATCTGCCACGTCCATTTGCTCTTTTTCTCCACCAAAACCATATTGGAGAGCCAAGTTGTGTACTTCAATTCCTTAATGAACCCTGCCTTCAAAAGTTTATATGTTTCGGCTTTACAATCCCCTTTCTTTTCCTCTGTCAACTTCCTTCTATGCTTGGCTACAGGCTTGTACCCAAGCATCAGCTTTAACCAGGCACATGAAATTTGGATTAATGCCAAACATATCCCTCGACACCTAAGCAAATAAATCAATATACTTGCACCAAGAGCTCGATCAACTTTTCCTTCAATTCTTGTGGCAATCTACCTAATCGCACAAATTGGTCTTCAACTTTTCCAATCTTGATCTTTTCCACCTTTCCCTTAGGTTGTGGTCTAGTTTCCTGAAAATCTTCATGTGATCTAGCTTGAACATGTTCACATCCGCGCATCCAATGGGCTTTCTTTTTTGCTCCGGAATGCTTGTTAATGATGACAGCTTGTGGATTTGCAAACAGTTGACATAATAATGATGGGCTTCCTGCGATCACCATGGATCACTACCACCCAGAGTGTAGAAATTTCATAGTCAAATGGGGAATTGAAATGATGGCCCTAAGCTTGTTAATAGACGTTCAACTAATGATGATGTTGTACGGGCTCTACTTATCAATGATGAGGTACTTGACAAGAGTGGTTTTGACTCCCCAAAGGTTCTTAATAATTCTACACTTCTCTTAGGAATGACTTGTTCCTGGTAAAACCAACTAAACCACCATAGGAGGAGGAGGTACGCTTGCCTTGGGTAAGTCTAACTTGGAGAATGCTTCAATAAAAATGATGTCTGGAGAACTTCCTTGGTCAACTAAAACTCTTCGTACCTCAAAATTAGTAATGATAACCTAGATAACAATTGGATCATCATGACTTGGGCAATGTTCCCTTGAAATCTTTAGTGGAAAAAGTGATTGGAATATCATGCTCCTTAGACGAGGAAGACTAGGCCAACATCGTCACAGGCTTCGATGTCCATAAGTGTTTCCTCTGAGAGATTCTGAGGAACTCCTCCTGCGTCCTTTGGCGTGCTATGTATGACTTCCCTAATGGTCGGCTCATCATTTCTCTTTGGTGTCCTTCTTTTGGAGGTGCTCGGTGATCATTCTTTGGTGTTGACCACTACCCTTTCTTCTCCGCATGGGAAGTATTTGGCTAACTTGCCACTCCTTGACCAAACTCTCCAGAAGATCCTCGGCTTGTCATATTCATCATTTATGTGGCCAAAAGCTCGATGATAGTCACAACTCTTGCTCCAATCAACATATTGAGGTTGAAACTTTGGTGCCTCAGGAAGGGCCACAAACCTAGATGCAGACATCTCTAAGTATCACATCCTTGGGTTTATTGAACTTGACATAATTTGTGTAGGGTGCTGCGACCTAATTCTCAAAATACCTATCTCTTCCTTTGAGGTCCTTGATTTCAGGGGTGTGTTGTAACGCCCCAATTTTTACTGTAATTTTTACTATCATTAGGAATTACCGAATTACCGTAGGTAAATATTATATAAAATTTGAGACCAAACAATCCTTAATAAAGGAATATAACGTTAGAAGAGAAGTTAGGAGCAATTCGTGCAAGTATTGCAAACCCCAATTTTCTGTACGTGTAAAATGACCAAAATGCCCCTGAGGTTATTTTACTGAAAATGAGGATCGTGGGCCCCACCCATCCTCAAGGGGATGTTTTGATGTTAATAAGGGATTGTTTGTGTTATGTGTGTTAATAGAGGAGAAAAATCCTAATTTTGAGTTCCGACGCGAAATGACCAAACGCCCTTACGCGTTTTAACTTTAATTGCGTGCCGACTTAGCCCGAACCTCACTAAAATGTGTTAAAAGGTGTTTTTAAGCCATGATTAACCATTGGTTAAGCTCGGGTGGTCTCGGGCAATTTTTAAGTAAAATGACCGTTTTGCCCCTTCTGTAGTTTTACAAATTTTGAGATTTTTGATTCGTAACGAAACCTAAGCAATATTAGGCTCAAATTAAAGCTTATTAAATTCTAATTACTAATCTAGAGTCAAAATTATTTATTTAGATTGATTAGAACCTAAAATTGCTTAAAACACCCAAATTGCTTAGTAATTCACTTAAACCCTTAACCGTAAATTCTCTAAATTGCATGAATACCTTGCCTACACCTAAAAAATACATGGAACACACAAAATCCTCTTCCACAAGGCTGTAATGCACGAAATTATTGAGTAATAAGTCAGAAAATTATTACACAAAAATCCAAAGAATGAAAACAAAGAATCATGAAAACATGGAAACATGATTCCATGTTTTAAGCCACCAAACAAAATGATTTTTCTTCCTTATTTTTTTCTCTAATTTTTGGTCAGATTTCTTTCCTTCCTTTGTCCATTTATGAGCTGCAAAATCTCTATAAATAGGCATGCTTGAAGATAGTTTAGATGCTTAGTTCATAACTTACACAAATTCTAGTTTTAGGAGCACCAAAAGCTCTCATTTCCTCCTCCTCTTGGCTGAATTCTTTCTTCAAGTTTTCAAGAATATTTTCTTTCATTTCACTCAAGGAAACCAAGTTCTCTTCCTTTCCTTCAAATCAGATTAGGTAGGGAGTTGTTTTTAAGTTTATTTCTATGCTTTGCTAAGTGTTGTTCTTGGTTCAAAATGATGATTTCATGGATTTTCTCTAGTTTTTCCATTTGGTTTTCTTCTTCCTTTTCTTTGAACAATTCAGCCATATGGCCTAGGTGGGACTAAGATGATGGCTTGATGATGAGGACCTTGAGGGTGGGTTGTGAATCCATCACAAGTTAGGCCTCTAAAGCTTGAAAGTTCCACTTGATGCAAAACTTTAAAGAATAATATTTTTATGATGTTTTTATGATCTTGAGTTTAGAACTTGAAAGATGTATTTTTCACTTTGTCTTGCTAAGATATATTGGGTTGAATTTATATTTCTCTAAAGTCTTGGAGGAGCTCTAGTAAAGAAATAAAATGAACTTGCATCCATGTTTAAGTTTATGCCTTGCATAACCATGTTTACTTTCTATGTCATCACTAAATTCTCAAGAATGAATAAATGAACTTGCATATTCATGTTTAAATTTCCAAGCTTGCATTTCATGTTTAAATTTCAAGTTGTCACTTAATCTCTAAAGATAATAAAGAAGTTGCATCTCATGTTTATTTTATGCTCTCACTTTATTTTATAATGGCTAAAAGAGTCAATGCATGGCATGTTTATTTTATGTCATCACCTAAAAATCCTAGAGCTCAAAGACTTGCTTATGAATCATAAGCGAAGAAATGAGATAATTGGAGTTAAAGAATTTATTCTTTAAGAAGTCTTGAGAATTGGAGCTTAAAAAAAAAAGTAATTCTCATCTCCCTCACCGGTCCTGCGGACTACGCCTTCCTTGCTTAAGATTCTCTTCTCCCTCACTTGTCTGTGAATACGCCGCTTCAGTTCTTGCATCATGTTTATATTACAAGTTCTTGCATCATGTTTAATTTTCAAGTTATCACCTTAAATCTTAAAGATAAAGAAATGGAATTGCATATCATGTTTATAATTCCAAGCTATCACCTTATAAAGATAAGATTAAAATAAGGTTGCATAGCATGGTAATAATTCAAAGATGTCACCTAAATCTCTAAAGCTCAAGACTTGCTCCTTTTATCTTAAGTGAAAGATTTAATTATGAACATTCTTTCAAGTTATAAATCGGTCCCATGGTTAATTTAGGCCTAAAGTCCTATGACTTCTTTCAAGTTTAACAAAAGGAATTAGTTCTAAAGGAGTTTTAAAACTTAAGAATTTTATGGGAAGCTAGTAATTTATGTGTACTTAAAATGTGATTTGATGCTTATTAAGAATTTGGTGTCATTGATTGATTCCCTGGTTTGTATGTTATAGTTGTTGTTGCAAACAATGAAAACTTATGCATGAAATAAAGACATATTCTGTGATGGAAGAAGTGTATTACTGTAAGAGTGCAATTTGGAAAGATTCTGGCTAAGGAAAGATTTGGTATTTAAGCGTGTCCATTGTGACCCACCTCTCTTTCCTGGAATCTCCCAGATGCATGATTAAGTTGTATATATTATTTCGGCATAAGACTATAAATGAGAAAATGTTATGATGATTATGAATGAAGAATTGTATTATGATATAACATGCAAAGACTTAAAGGTGACTCAAAATATATGAGAAAATGATCCTTTGGACCCGTCAAACTATAGGCGGTGAAAAGGTGATTCTTGCCCCCTAGTCCGTTCTCTCAAAAGGGTAGACGGAATTTTTACTTATCAAAAGGGATAAGTATGTGCTGGTGACGACTAGCAAGGTATGAGCTCATAACCTAGATTACTCCCAAAAGGGTGAAGTATAGGGTGGCCCAGGAAAATGATGATGAAAGTAACTTTAAGTCACCTAAGAAACTAAGTAAATGCATTATGTGAATATGATGTTCTGCTATGCATAGTATTTATGAGATGATGATGAGAAATATGATATTCTGCTATGCATAGTATTATGAAATGATGATGAGGAATATGATGTGATTTTATGCATAACTATGTTATTATATATGAAAGGAAAAGTTCATTATAAACATGACATGCTAAGTTTATGATGCATTATAAGACGCATGATTAAAACCGACGAACCTCGGTAAAGTATATTTTCGAACTTAATAAATCAATCTTAGCATGCTCACTATTTCATAATAACCCGAGGTTCCTGGGGACGATGATGATGACACAATGCATCATGAGGTGAGTACCCTACTGAGATTCTTTTTATAAGTTTCTCACTCCCTCTATTTTTCTTTCCATCTCGTCTTCAAAATAGAAGGAAGCGTTCGTGAATCACATTGAGGCTTCACCGGTCTGAACTTGAATCCTTAGTTTCACTCGTATATTTCAGATATCTATCCCTATCCCTAGAGTGTTATTACTAGGTGCCATTAATGGATGTCCTTCCATCCATATATTATTTATGTTTTATTAGATTGCCTACACTTAGTCTTATTCTGGTAGGCAAAATATCTATATGATATGTAATTATGGATGTTGTATGATGGAGCCAATATATTATGATGTGATGTTTGTAAATTCCTATGTGTCTTTTAAATTTTGCTAAATCATTCACGTTAAGCGCGGCTCACGTTTTCAATTATGTTTAAAAAAAAAATGGCTCGTAATTTCACTAAGTATTTTCAAAGCATGATTAAGGAACTGAAGCAAAGAGTAAAGTCTAGTAATTAATCAATCCGCCTAGGTGTATTGGGTTAATTATTAGGGTGTTACATGTGTCCCAACTGCGATGCGACCTAGCCCCTATCTATTGCTAGGACTCGAGTTCACCCTTTGGTTCCTTTGTGTTCCTTTTCCAATTTAAGCTTCCTTTTTTGCTCAAATATGTTCAGTTGCTTTACCACGAAGCTTATCCAAACTATGGAGTGGGCTAATGTCCAAAGACTCAAATGGCCCAGGCTTTAAGGCTCCCATGAAATCATACATGGCGACCTTCTACTAGGTCCTTTATTTGTGTTGTTTTCTATCTGACCCATAAAATCCTTTAAAGGTTCTCCCTTTGAACAAGGCCATACAAGCTGCTGAATCATTTTTTGATAGGTTCTACTTGTTGTAAAATGATTTAAAAATGACCAGCTCATTAAAACTTATGATTAATCACGGGGAAGGGACGCAACCACCGTTGCATAGGCATTCGAGAGGTGGGGGAATGTGTTACAATGGAGAGCATCTGAGTCCTCGCATACCAGCATGGAAATCTTGAAGGCGTTTACATGGCTCTATAGGTCAGATGACCCATAATAAGGTCTAAGGTGGGTTGGAGGTTAGGAGGAAAGACAAGTTCAGTCATGATGAATTCCATAAATGGATGACCCGGTTGTTGAGGGCAAGTATTTGCTGTCGGCTGACTGGTGGCTTGGGTGGTTATGAAGAGGTATTTGTTCGCTTCAGGATAATAGGTTGGTGTTTCAGGATGTGAGTATGGTGGTAGGCCTAATAGGTCGGTTCATTGGCTCGATGGTTCGTGTGTAAAGGTAAGGACTCTAAATGCTAAGGTGAGAACTGAGACTTCTTTGGTTGGCTTTACACTAGTTCATGGTATTGATTTATTGTTGCATGTCATAAAGAGTTTTCATGATCTGCTCAATATGGAGGTATGTCATTGACATTGGCATTAGCGTTGGTGTTGTTGTTACTGGTTCGAGTGTTGGTGGTGTCATTGTGTGCGTTCCCTTTACCGAGTGTTGAGCATTATGGGAGGCGAAAAACATGTAGTTCGAGGAGTTTTCCTGTAAGGTGGGAAGGGATTTGCCTAATTCCTATTTATGGTGCCAAAATGTTGCTATCTAGCTCCCGATAAAGGTCAATATAGGCCTGTGTCTAGGCTTGGAATGAACTCCTCCTTCCCCTAGCCTAGCATATATGCATTGATGGAAAACCATTGCCCTCCATCAATGTTCCAACCGTTTCTGTATTCAAAGATGGATCCTCTACTGGGGATTAGAGGGTGTTAATGAGGCGTGTCAGGAATCCGATGCTTATTAGGTTGATCCCAATAATCTGTTTGGCAAGGCCCAATGAGCTTTTAGTGTAGGCCGCTTTAGAAGCCCAATGATCTAAGAGCATGGACATCCTGGAGGCTCAATGAACTTGGAGCATGGCCCGATTTGGGAGGCCTAATGAACTTGGAGCATGGGTCATGATAAGGTTGGTAAAGCACCAACCAATCCAATCATGAGTGATTTTTCTTTATTTGATTGAGAAGTAGTGGTCCTTGTTAACCATTCAACAGAAATCCTTGAAGAAATTTTAGGCCCGTTGGCACGCTGGTAGGATAAAGGCTAATAGTATAAGGCCTGTAAGATAAGACTTAATAGTATAAGGTCTTATAAGCTTTTAATACTATATATTTGTGTAATACTGGATAAGATATTATATTTTATAATTTATAATAATATTATTTATTTGTAAATAATTCTAATATTTTAATTAAATATTAAATAAAATAAATTTTTTATTAATGATTTAAATATAATTTTTAACATCATATTTATGTAAATATTTATTAATTAAATTTAATTTATTTTAAATATTATTATTTATTTTGATATTTTATAATTATTTATTATTTCAATAAATTATATAAATATGAAAAAACTCTTTTATATTTTTAATTATAATTATTTAAACTTTAATTTTAAAATAAATATTAACTCAAAATATTTTTATTATTGATCCTTAATTTTATATATTACATATTACATATTATTTATTATTTATTTTAAATATTTATTTATATATAATATTTATTAATTATAATTACTTTTTTGTTGTATATAGCTAGATTGATATCATATATTATTTGTTAACGATATTTATTTATTATGAAATAATTTTGTTTATAAATTTTTACTTATTATTATTAATTTAAGAATTATTTTATTTTAATAAAATATTAAAAATAAAAGTAACCTTACATGTTAAAAGCTAATCAACCTAATACCTTTTATGTTGTATTAAGTTATATAATATTTTAACGTATAAGAAAGTTATGATATATAAGTTTATACAATACATTGTACCAAATAACGTATAAGACATAACGTATAGGATAAGCTTATACTATCATACCTAATATGGCAATACCAAATACACCCTCAATGTTTGGAAATGTAGTTGGAGTGGTACATGCTTGTCCATTAAACCCTCTAATATCATGGGTTGGTACGTTGCCTGAAAGTTCGGATATCAAAAATAAATTAAATCAAAAGCACACCTAAATATTTCAAGAGCGTACTATAAACTAAATGCAGTACCACTATCATGAGACAATATTTCATTTTAGTTGGATTGAAAATTAGTTTGTTAAACTCAAAGCAGGAGCTGCCGTTATAGCGTTTTCATTAACACAAACAACAAAGTCCCATAGTTCACCAATTCTTTGAAAATTTAACTCAAAGGATAATTTGATCTCCCACTACTCTTGGACTATTACATGAGCCATTTGTTTGAGTTATTGGACCAGATATTAGTAAAATCCAATGGTGGATATGTAGTCCACTTTTTTTTTTTTTTTAATTCTAAAATTGGTATGTAGTTCATGAATATTCATTTTTGCTAAGAAGCCCTCCTAGTCTTTATTAAGTTGGAGGAAATGAAGTGGCAGTGGATGTGGTTTAAGGCTTTGCCATGATCGACCTTACAATGACACTTGTTCAATTTCTAGTTGCAATTGTCGCACACCCCCCACTCGCGGCAAGGCCGATCAATCAATTGGGAGGCAATTGTTGCCAGGGAGAGGGCCAAGGACATTGTCAACCTACTTGCACTTCCTAAAGGGCAAGGCTTAAATGTGTCAAGGGTTCTATGGAGGTTTCGTACTCAATGATTTTGGGGCTTGGCAAGGTTTCATGGTTTGGGTTAGGATTTTTGAATCAGTGAGCATGAATGTTGTTAGTTAGTTGTGATTGTGTATGAACGAACTTGGGGTCATCTTCTAATTAATGAATGAATAATAATGTTATTGTGTACATGCTTTTGTCTGCAAGCTTTGAGTTTGGCTATGTTTTCTATTGGATGTGAATTTTGCAAGAAAGGAAAGTGAGTGTAATCATCTTAGATGTAAGAATAAGGATGGAGAAAAGGCATTGAAATGGAGCAAGTGGGCAAACACATGAGAGAAAAATAACAAACTCCCCTTTGAAGGGATATGCACTTGGGTGATAGAAGAGGAGCTAGGCAATAGGATAAAATTTTCTTTCCCCATTCTGAGCTTGATTCCAATCCTTTAATCATTTTGCAGGTATGATGACAGGGGTAGATGAAGTGCAGTTCTAGCCTATTTATATGTAGCCACTAGCAACTTAATTTGAGTGGAGAAATTGTACCTTCAAAGTTCATCCAATTATCTACTTAACTTGGTTGCATTTCCAGCACAGAAGTTTGCTAGTAGCCATCCAGTTCACAATCAGAGTTATCCATAAATTATTAATGCATTCCTTGTGAATTACGTGATAGTTAATATCCCATGGATATATTATTAGCCTGCTGTTGATTGGAAAACATAAATGATTAGGTGTGTTCTTTTATTTTACATTGTTATTGTGAACATGACCACTATAGATAAGTTAAATAATGCTTAATAACAATCCTTTTATAATCTTGCCGGACTTTATTATAGCCATTGAGGAAAATCCCAGAACACTAGAGTACTTGATTGTTTCCTTTATATATGAGTGTGTTTGTGTGTGTGTGTAGCACATGATATGAGCATTTTCATAATGTTGTTTCAAAAGGGAAAGGCTAGTTAGCTCTTTCATTCAGCCATGGAAATTAAATGCCACTAGCCATGAATGCAACCATTGTGGAAGATTATGCTTATATGTTTAACTTGCTTCAGGAATTCACAAGTGTTCCCAACATTAACGAGGCTTGACTTTTCAAGTCAGACTTTAGTACACTAAGCATCCTTTGTTAAGTTATTTCTTTCCTTTTTGTATTTCCTTTATCTGAGATGAAATGTGATATAACTCCATGGCTAACAATGTTTTGTTTTTTCTTCATAGTATCAAGGGGAATGCAGGTAATGTTTTCTATTTCCAAACCAGACCTTTTAGCAAACAGGAGGAGGTGATTCATTCTATCCTGTCACATTTTGAAAAGCGACATTTCTGTGAAGTTCCTATGATCAATGGCACAGCAAAATTGGTGACGGCTAGCGGGGTGAGGCAATGCTTGCGATGGCCGATGGGTGAGGTGGTACTGGTGGTGGCTACTGAGTGAGGTGGTACTGGTGGGGTGGAGTGAAAAGAATGAAAGGATCAGATAGAAATTTTTTTAAATTGGAGTTAGTGTGAGTAGAGATTAATTTGCAATTTTTTTCTTGAACTATGTGATGTGCTAAAAGGAAAGGAAACCAAATTATTATCCACCCAATCCATAAGTGGGGTGGTACATTGTTGCATTCAATCAAAACGTACCGCGAAGAGTTCTATTCCAAGACATTCCACGACCTCATGACCCGAAAAGAGAAAAAAAAAAAAATTCTCACGACCTAGTCTAGAGGAGATGGACCTCACTGATTTTAAGCCATTATCAAGGGCCTGGTGTAAAACTCCCTCAGACATAAGTGATTCCATCACTTTGAAGGAACTGAGTAGTATTTCAAGTTGTGGAGGAGGCCTAACTAAGCCTTACAAATCTCATATTTCAACTCGGCCCAATTTGACTATTCCATCGCTTCACCTTGACTAAGCAATTGTTTTAGCTTAGTTGTCGATTACTGGTTTTAGGTGTTAGCAATTTCGAATGATATTTTTATCTTGGAAAGATTGTACGAGATTTTCCTCATATTCTTTGAATATGAGATTATTTATGTATTGAGATTGGTCCTCCTCACAATTTGCTTTTCCACGCAACTCAATCCCTTTGCTGTCTGAAGGGCCTCATCATAGTCCTCATCTATCTTGTTTTATCACTTGAGCTTCCTGGTGTACATAAAAAAGTTTCACTAATTCAATACTTTTATTCTCCAATTTGGTAAATAACTAAATAAAGGTATTTTATCTAGGTACAGGTTCACATTACGATGCAAAATTGGAATCAAATTCTTGTAAGCATCATCCCTCTTCGACTCTTCCTACAATTCTTTGAAACACCATCACCATTTTATGATAGTTTTATGAGTATAATATTATCACTTCGAACAGCAAAGATGGAGTCTGACTAAAAGGAGTTTCATACAAGAACCGTGCCATCTAGGTGGCAGATAATTTAGTCCAACATTTGTTCTAGATCATCTAATGATCCATTCATCTCCACCCTTAAATTTTGCTTGAACAGCTATGATTGATGATATGATAATTTACATTTTAAAACATAATAATTAATAATTTTAAGAAATAAAAGAAATTACACCAAATTACAAAATTATCCTACTAACACTAGATCATCAACTCTACACTGTACATAGATCACCACCGCCACCCTCAAGCCACCATGGCATCCAACATCTTCGCCCCGTGCCATCCTTCTCGCTAGTAAGCTCAACAGTTAATATATACCCACGGCGGTGCTAAAGCTTCTTATAGATGATCCATCGTGGGCGGCGGCTAGCTTCTGCGAACACCTTCAGCGTGCCTGGGCAATGGTTACCTCTGTCTCTTGCCCGACTGTCGAAAAGGAAAAAGTACCAATTTTTTTTTAAGTAGGAAACTATGAAATATGATTAGATTTATGTGTTTCGAATCTAAGCTTCGAGTAACATCTACAATTGACAGATAGAGTAGGTCGTTCTGATCCATTGGCTGAAAAGAAATAACCAATTTGGGTTACACAATATGAACATGGGGGAAAACACAACCCACCAGCGGGCTAATAAATGTAATATTATTATAACAATTTAAAAAACACAAAAGAATTTGCAATAAGCCATACATCCCCATTATTTTTGCAATACTTGAAATATAATCTTATGTAAAAGCTTAATTAGTTTATGCTTTAATCTGTTTCACCTTATCAAATTTTTTGTTATATCATTTTTCAAAAGACTAGCTTTTTTATTTTTCTCCTTTCGATTAAAGTTGGAAAGTTTGTGGTGAAATGGATCGAACTTGATGAGACCCAGATTGGATAACTGATGAGAGGAGAGTTAGGCAGACAGTGGGGAAAGGAAAAAGGGAATAAAGGTTAAAGAGTGGCGATGATGTTGATGGGTGGAAGAGGATAGATGAAGACTGAAGACTGAAAAGAGTACTGGGCCAAGGAGGAAATAAAAATTAAAAAAGGGCAATTTAGTAATTGGAATAAGATAGAGCGAGGAGCATCTCAAATACCAAAAGACATGCGGACCAAATTATCCCCACCAGCCATCTATTATTTTCAATTTACTTCCCAGACAACAACAGAGTTCTTCAAAATAATAATATGTAGTTATATGTTGTAGAGTAAGTGTGTTCTCAATTCTAGCTTGTGTCAAAAGCCCCAGCTGCAAAGCTTCTCAAATCTCAAGAGTATTAATAACAATTAGCATTAGAAAGGACATTCTTGACAAATCTACAATTCCACCAACAATTAAAGTTTCTCAAACAATCATCACCCTTTTTCTCATTCTAATGCACCAAATCAGCAGCAAGACCAGCTAGAGCACAGCCAATGCCGTTGAAAGATCAAAGCTACCCCTTACCATTCTGGTTCTAGCCATCTTCTTCTTCTTCTTCATCGTACTCCCATCTTCCATCTTTCTCCCAAAAGGAATCGGAGCCGGCGCTGGTATTTGAGCCACACTGTCCCTGCTAGCCCCACCATTAACAAGAATCCTCGTGATCCCCACATAGTGCAACGACTCTGCTATCTGCAACGCAGTCACACCCTTGCTGGTTCTGGCCTCAACGTCCGCACCTTTCTTCACGAGAAACTCGGTCACATCCGCATGACCTGACTCAGCCGCACAATGCAACGCGGTGTACCCGTCCTCTTCCTTCGCATCCACATCGATCCCTTTCTCCACCAGAATCCGAACTGCATCCATTCTCCCTTTGAAGCATGCTCTGTGCAGTGCCGTCCAGCCATGTTGGTCCCTCCCATTGATTGCCGCGCCACTCTCTAGAAGCTTCTGGATTGTCCTCACCTCCCCTTTCTCGCAGCCACACACAAATTGTCCCCTAAACGCAGCGCATCGAATAAACGCGCATGTCCATTCTCGGCTGTAACATCGTATGCAGTCTTCCCCTGTCCGTTCCTCACATCTTTGTTGGCACCCTTTTGCAGCAAGAGCTTGACCATGCTCTCGTCTCCTGTGGCTGCCGCTATGTGCAGAGGTGTTTCCCCTTCCCTTGCGTTTCGGAAATCGGTTCTGGCACCGTTTGCCAATAGCAGTCTAGCGCAGTCTCTTCTGCGCTCTTCAACGGCAAGGTGCAAGGCTGTGTTGCCGTCTCTTGTGAGTGCATCCACCTTGGCACCTTTGAGCAAGAGAAGCCTCAGAACCTCCACGTGTCCCCTCTAGCTGCGTAATGTATTGGCCCAAACATTGATGATCCCGAGCGTTCCGGGTTGGCCCTGTGAGCCAAAAGAAGCTCAACGATTAAGGCCTCTCCAGAGGAAGATGCTGCCTCAAGCGGTGTTGAGCCAGAACGGCTTGGAGCTTCGATGTCAGGCTCGAATTCGAGGAGCAATTGAACGAGATCTGCTCTTCGTTGCGAAATTGTCAAGTGAAGTAACGTTTGGCCTTGTGGGTCTGTCGAGTCAACAGCCTTCCACGATGGGTCGCTTCGTTCAAGCACCTCTCTGATCTCATCCATTGAACCATCAGCGACGAGCTGGGCCAGAATCTGTGACCCAACAAACATGATTTTGATTCCACTGTCAATGAAGACTTGCTTCTTTTTGGTGGTGAACCAGTCGCTGGGAACGGCATCGAACATTGAGGAAGGCTCTTTGATGGTTGCACCAGGGACTACCACACTGTGCAGAAGGAAAGAGTCGTCTGTGTGTGGAAAGAGTGGGGAGGTTTGAACCCGGCGGGAGATGGTAGATTATCTCTAGGGTGACTGAGGCCAAAGGGGATATGATCCCTGACTGGGGCTTCACTGTGTAACGGGTCCTGATAAGTGGCTGAAGCCTGAAAGCCACAGGCATGGTGTACATGACATTGCGCAGCGTGATCCTTCCGGTGCATTTCTGCCCTGGTTCAACCTTGATTGGGACTATGTTTGATGGGTCTAACCTTATAAGCCTGTCCATATTTTTGTTCTGTAGGCTTAGTTCTTGTTATTGTTGGTTCACGGCCACTTTGGTCTATGCTTATTATGGCAGATTGGTGGTGGGAGAGACTGAAACGGAAGTGAAAGTGTAGTTTCAGTGGCTATATTTTTAATGTTAAGGTGGAGTGCGAGAAAGGGTGTACAAGGGGCCGGCTTTATTAAGATTGTGCCAAGTGGTGGCGAAAAGAACAATGATGACTTGTTCTATTCGGCGTCTGAACTGTCCATAACTCGCAAAGCACAGTTGTATAAGTTCAAGGATCGTGAATCAATCTGTCTTATTCATTATGCTGCGCGTCACTTTCAGCTTTTAGTTTAACATATTTTCGCAGACAAAGAGCCATTTTGTTGTTCAATTAAACCTTTTTTTTTTTTTTATGAGGAATTGTTATGTTTGGGGATACTATTATATCGCTCCATGGGGCCATAAGAAATTACAAAATTCGAAGTCTGTTAAAACGGTTGCCTTTTCTCTCATTGTTTTCTATTCATTACAAAATTAGTCGTATTTGAAAATGAATTCATTCATTCTCTATAGTGCGAATGGGTAGAAGAAGGTATAATATTTGGTTTGGCAATGTGGGAAAACATTCCAGCGTGACCAACAAGAAACCCGAACGTTTTATATTCCTAGGCTGAGCACGCAATGAAGAGGGTTGGGGGTTCATTCGTTTACTTGGCCAACTATAGCGTCGACAAAAACAATTAGATTCTGTGACGTTGCTTTCTGCTTAGTAACAACAGTTGGTTTTGTCGGTTAGTTTGATGGGCAAGAATATTGAAATTCGACTAATTTGCTAGGAGCGCATATATGAAGCCTAGAGAGCCCTTCTTTATACTCTCTTTTGAGCAACACAAACTGATGATGATGATGGTGATCAGTTTTGATTACGGCAAAGAAAATGTCCATCAATTCTACAGCTATTATTTTTAGGAACAATATTTGGTGTACTACAAAGTTTTACAACAATGTTACAACAACATTCACAATGTTATGTAACAAATGAGAAGGGCAGAGTGGTCAATGAGCAAGGCCTAGAGTTGGTTACAAGCTCTGAGCACGTGGCAGGCTGTGCGAAAGGAAAGGAAGCAAGGAGGAGCACTCGAGCTAGGCAATATAACAAAAAGCTCAGAGACTATGTGGCATAGGATTAATGTGGTATATTCTCATCCACTCTCTAGTCCCCTTCTTCTGTGAATTCCCTCTTCCTTTCTCAGGTGTTGTTCCCTTGCTGAAGCAATGCGTGACCTCATCTTTCCTTCATCTTCTTCTACTGTTGCTTGTTAATACTCATAGAAGCTTTACACACTTCCATGCACACTCTACTGTTCTGAAGTTTACTTACATTTATACTCTATACCTATTTTGTTTCTTATATACATACACAAGGGTGCTACATTGGTGCTTTCATTACCATGACTGGCTCGAAGAACAATACAAATTCGGAGAAGATTAAGAAACTTTATGAACTTATTAAGCTGAAGGCTACTGAAAATCACACTCATATTGCTCGTGTTGTTGAAGAGCTCAGACTCAACTTGGATTCCTACAAGGACCAGATCTTGGAATTGCTTCAGTCACAGAATATCCACCAACCAAGCCATGGGGCAAACTTTCATGGTGATTCGTCTAACTCCCATCATCAACCATTTCAGGTATGGAAATTGAACTTTGATCTCCCAAGATTTGATGGCTCCAATGTGTTAGAATGGATCTTTAGTGCTGAATGATTTTTTGATTATTATCAAATCCTGGATGAGGAATGAGTGAAATCCCAGATGATGAACAAGTGAACCTTGCCTCAATGCACATGGATAAGGATGTAGTTCCTTGGTTTTGGATGATGAACCATAACACCCCCTTCCGATCTTGGCTAATTTATCTTGAGCCATCGAATAGGAATTTGGCCCAAGTTTATTTGATTGTCCTAGAGCTGCACTTTTCAAATTGACTCAGCAGGGCACAATTAGTGAGTATTACCTCCAGTTTACAGCCTTGGCAAATCATTCTCAGCTCCACCCACCTAAAGCCTTACTAGATTGTTTCATTAGTGGATTAGAGGAGGACATTCAGAGAAAGGTTATGGCACATAGCCCAGGCTCATTTGTTCGGATAGTTTCATTAGCAAAGCTATCTGAAGATAAATACAAACCTACTGCTATCACTACATACCAACCATCCATGGCTAAACCAGCCCCATACAACTACCCAAACACAGCCCCAAAATTCATTCCCAGAAATAATCAACCACCCTTGCTTCCCAACCCAACACCCAAACCACTAAATACAATCAAACCCCCTGCGCAACCTGGACCGCGATCGGACGCGAAAAATTTATTTTGTTAAAATTGGAGTCGCCACCAAGTTTATTTAAATTGGGAAACATGGAAAACCCGTTTTATTAAAAATTTGGTCTCTAAACCACTTAGCTTAGTCGGTTATGCATAGGGAAGGGTGGATTTAATCCTACGCACCCTAGTACACCGTCCTTGAACGGTACCTTAATTGATTTGTGCAAATTATTAATAACCTTTCAAAATATTCATTTTTATATTTTATTTACAACAAAATTTAAAAATTTGGAACACCAAGCTTCACAAGGTGTTCAAAATACGTGTTAACAACCGTCACCTTAAATTAACATTTTTATTCAAAATACAATATTTCACAAATAAGTAACAAATTTAAACTAAATATATAAAAATGAAAATCTCTTATGAATTATAAATATTTACAAATAAGATAAAAATTTATTTTGATATTTTTTAAAAGTAAAATAAAATATAAAAGAGAACATACTTTTAAAGAAAATTGGAACATCAAGCCTTCACAACTCAGATGTCCAAATGTCCAGTTAACAAGCCGTCCTAAATTAACCCTTTTTATTTGAAATAAAATATTTCCTAAAGAAATGATTATTTAAATTAAATAAAATATCTCATAAAAAATTTTACAAATAAGACAAAAATTACAAAAATTTAATTTTGACTTGACAGGGATCTAATCGCCTTACGTATCCTCCTGCAATGGGGAATTCAAAGTCACGTAGTTCGTTGAGTTATTTGTATGTTGATTGGTTTTATTAGTTTTTTTTTAAGAAATTTTGAATATCAAGCGCGCAGCTAAAATATTCCCGAATTAGAATTAATAAGCCGTCTCGACTCAATTAATTCTTATTTATTTATTAAAACAATTCATTAATTAATAAATTAAATAAAATTTCTTTAATAAAACAAGCACTCAAGTATTTATCTTATGTACGAAAATGGAATGAATCTTTTTTATATATTAAACTTTAAATTAAACCAAATCTTAACTGACAAGTCTAAAGTTCAAGAATTAAACAAATACTAAATTAAATAAATAAATCTAATTAAAACAAACAAATCTAAAATTTATTTCAATAAAATAACACTAAATTAGAATGTAATTAAAACTAAAATTTAAAACTTGGAATTAAAACTCCTTATTTATTTTATCCTATTTTCACTTAAACTAAATTTATAAATTTAATTTTATTAACTTAATCTACTCCTCCCTTCCCCATTCACATATCCCCATTCACATAGACACACACACACATACCTACTTACTAAATCAAACACACGCACACTCTCACTAACACACACTCTCTCTCACTCATATACACAAACACACACAAAAGAAAGAGAAAAAGCAGAAGACAAAGAGAGAGAGTGAGGATGAGTATGAGAGATCGAAGAGAGTGCAAGGTAGGAGCGCTGGAATGAGGCCGCTGGTGAGTGCCCGGCCCGGAAGCGAGACCGGGAAGGAGGAGTCGCTGGAGAAGAGAGCCACAGATGCCGCGGCACAGGCTCCAGCCTGGGCGCGCGACCGAGGCGGAGGCCACCCCACCACGCGAGGAACGAGAAAAGGGTTGCGGTGGCTCATGCCGGTGGCGCGGTGAGGAGAGGAGTCGCGGAGACTTGGTCGATCAAAGGAAGAGGGGAGTGGCCGCGATGGTGTGCTTGAGGGTGGTTGGAAGAAGGAAGGCAGACTCTGAGGCGACGGGGTTTGTGGTTGAAAAGGGGGGAGTGGCCTGTGATGGTGTGCTTGAGGGGTGGCTCGCAATGGCGTGGGAGGGGCGCGGATGGCCTGGCTTGACTGGAGGAAGGGTGCGCGGAGACACGTGGAAGAGGAGGAGAGGCTGGCTTTGGGGGCTTATGGCTTCCTGGTCTAAAGGGTGATGGAGGG
>JAMLFY010000004.1:44853336-44885188 GCA_030441495.1 Dalbergia oliveri | reverse complement strand
TCATCAACTTCTCCTCCAAGCCACCTAACCTGATCACTTCTTCTTCAAAATTTCGTGCATCCTTCAAGGAGAAAATAACCAGCCACCATTGTCACCTTCTTGAGCTTGATCTTGAGTTCTATGTCCAAAAACCCTAGCCTAGAATCATCAAAACCCAAATCTTCCTTCACAAAAATTGATCTACACCTCCACCTCTACAATTATAACCGATTGGAATTTTAGAAACCTCATCCTTCTTGCACATCCATCCCTGATCAGAGGAGGGTTTGAAGTGGTGTAGGGAGTTTTGGTGGTGAAGGAATCAAGCTTGAACCATCTTGGAGCCAAGAACACACTAGGCCACTACAAGTAGGGTTCTTTTGTTGTATTCTTGCTGATTTTTCTGTTCTGTTTTGGGATGATGTATGTCCGAAATTTTTGATGATTTTGCTTGATATTATGTTGAAATTGATGTATGAATTTTGGTGGTGTGTTTGGATGGTGTTAGAAAATGGTTTTTTTTTTTAAAACAAGTTGGACTAGGTTGCTGGATTCTCGAGTTGCTTGTAGGCAGTCTGGAATCATGAATTTTCTGGACCTGTTGTAGGCCTTTTCACGAGCTGAAAAAAATATATGTTTAAGTTAACATCTTGGACTAGTCCCCTAAATTTTCTTGGGTGTTTATATTGAAGTTTTCTGCCTCAAAAAAATCAAGAACCGAAATGTGTCTGTTGCTGTCCTGGTTAATGAAACTGAACTAATAAATGTTTCTGAATTTATTACCATAGCTATGGATTGAATTAGTGCTTGAAATTTTTATATGAAGTTAAGGACATAGTGAAGTGTCACTGTAAATTTTATTGTGCATTTGTTCAATCAATTGCTAGGGTGAAAAATTATGAGAACTCTAGTCTGAGCTGTGAATTGGTAGTCCCTGACCACTGAATTTGTATAATTTACTGAAGTAGTTAGAGAGCTCCGTTTATGTTGAAATTTTTAGGGGACCTTGGGGACACATTGAAGTGTCATTGGGAATTTTTATAGCTTCTGAATTACTTGTTTGATGTGCAAATAAATTCTACTACAATGGTGTAAAATCTGCCATTATGCTGAAAATGAATTGATGCTTTGAATTGATGAAATAATGGCATCTTGTACTAGTATGGCATGAGCACAAGAATATGAATATGTATAATTGAGTACGTGAACTCATTGATGAGGTTAGGCACACGTAGATATGATTGTTTATTACAACTACTCATATGCGAAAGAAAGTATAAGATTATGATTCTTGGGCTTGGAGAAAGTAAATCCAATTTGTCGGGAAAGTGAACCTGACTCCAAGAAAGGCATAAAGTTTATAATTCTTGGGCTGGAGAAAGTAAATCCGGTTGTCAGGGAAAGTAAACCTGACTAGTCGGGGAAAGTAAACCTGACTACCCTTGAATTAAGTCGGGGAAAGTAAACCTGCCAGGGATAGGCCTTATGAGATCCTCTTGATTTGTCAAGGGCAATCAAGGGCAAATAGAGAGGCATGAGATCCTTTTGACTTGTAGTAAGAAAATAGAGGGGGATGTGATCCTCTTGATTCATCAAGGGAAAATCAAAGATGAATTTCATTGCATTGGGCATATACACACTTATGCATATTGGTTATTTTTGGTTGCCATTATTTACTATGAACTTGAGCTTATGGTAAATATGTACAAAGTGATTGATCCCTAAAAATAACCCACTTCGGAAGTATGATTTGAAACTTTAAAAATGAATAGTTATTATTCAATGCCTGATCACCTTTTGTCAAATAAACCGAAGTGGCTGGGGCGATTACGATGACATGAACTTCAGTATTTGTTTTGGGGACGCACTCCTAGAATTTTAGGATTCTCACCCCCTATGTATTTGTTTTTCCGTGTCGTTCCAGGTTGATGTAGAAGACGATGAGGTTGCTCAGGAAAAGATCAAGTGGATTTTGAGTAGTTAGTCAGAAATTGTGTTTGTTGTACTTAGGTGTCTGTTTATGTCTGTAAAACATAAAAAGTAACATATGTCCTGTAAACTCTTAGAAGAGCTTACTTTTGTACTTGACCTGTATTAAATAAATAAGTCGTTTCTGGTTATATATATTTCGATAGAACCACGAGCTAATCAATACGCGATTCGATCGACTTTTATTATAGATAATTAAGAAAGGTCCGCTACTTGGGAAGTAACAACTCCCAAGTATGATGTCATTACTTAAGGATGATGTTGTACTTGGGAGGATGTTACATTATGGTATAAGAGGTCATCCTAGTAGGACCTTGAGGAATGGACTGGCTATGCTTCCTTAGTAAATGTCATGCATTATAATCTTATATATGCATATGACCTATAGTTAGAATGTTGTGAATAGCCCACACTTAGCTTGGTATTGAGCCTGATCAACTCAATAATTCTTGTTTGGTGTGACAGGAATCAATGACGTTAATCGGCAAACTGGAGGGGGGGGAATAATGCCGAAATGATGGACACCTTTCGTGAGATGGCAGCTGCCATGAGTGAACAAGCTATCAAGGCAAGGATGATGGAAAGGTTGGATGAATATGCAAAGAAATCCAGTTGGGAACCCTGGAGGAGCAGAAGTGGACATAGAATACCAGAAATTAAGGAGTTCAGAAAGGCAAACCCTCCCCCGTTTCGAGGAGCTTTTAATCCAAACAAAGCGAAGAATGGATAAAGCCATGGAGAAGATTTTCTCTTTCTCCTCTACGGCGACCCAAAAAGTGGCCTTTGCTACTTACATGCTAGAAGCGGATGCAGAATTCTGGTGGGTTGGCACTAAGGGGTTATTCGAAGCTTCTAAGACTGAAGTTACCTGGGATGTTTTTAAGGAGGCTTTTTATCACAAGTATTTTCCTCCTCTATGAGGAATGCAAAGGAGTTGGAGTTCATGGCACTCAAGCAAGGGTCTATGAGTATAGCTGAATACACGCCAAGTTTGAAGAGCTTTGCAAGTTTTCTACTATCGTAATCCTGATGAAGCTTGGAAGTGCATGAAGTATGAAGGAGGGTTACGTGAGGACATTGAAGCTCGGTAGGACTCTTAGAGTCGAGATTATGCAACCTTGGTAAATAAGTGCCGTAATGCAGAGGACTCTAACAAGAAGTTAGCAATTGCCCAATCTGCTAAGGACCCTTCTAACAAAAGACTGGCCCTTGAAGACCATGACTATGAGGATGACTCACCTGTGAAGAAGAGGTTTCAACCAAGTCCACATAGGATAAGCAGCAACAACGGTCAAATTCATGCCCAAGTGGAAAAGATCACGGGAATAGACCTTGCTTGGCTGGACAAAATGTGTGCTATCTGAAAAGCCAGGACACAAGATTTGGGAGTGCCCGGAGGCATTCAAAACCAAATACAAAGCTACAACAACAGAGTAAGGTCTTCACCATAAGTGTTGAAGGGGCGTCATCACCTAAGAATTCGACCTAAGGTAGGAACGTTTAGGATTAAATCATTGTGTTTTGTTTTCCTGTGCATTAACTCCTTGTTTGACGTATGAATTTGTCTCTTGAAGTTGTTTTCAAATGAATTTTGAGGGCAAAATTCTTTTTAAGGTGGGTGGTAATGTAACACCCAAAAATCATTCAAAAATTAATTTGAGCTTTGTTATATGTAATTTCAAAAATATAACTATGTAGCGATGATGAAGGCGGCCCAACGGATGTATAAAAAAAAAAAAATTAAAAAAAAAAAAAAAAATTTCTGGCGGGGGGTGAATAGTAACCTTGTGGGCCCAGGCGGCTCGGACAGCTGAAACCCTAGATTTGGGCCCTGGAGGTGCCCAAAATTAGGAAAACATGGGAACAAGGTTAGAAATAGGTAGGAATGATGATTTTATACCTGAAATTAATTTTCGGGTAGTATCAGATTTAATCGGATAAACATTTACCGTTCGGTGAGATTTCGATGTGCGGTTCTAACACGGAAGATATTTCCATCATAACCAATGGATAATATCCACCTCCTTAGAGTATGTGGAAGGCCAAGATTCAATCTTGGAATCCAAGATCAAATCCTAGCCATCCATTGTTGCTTTATTACATAAACAATGATTTCTTTACAAAATATCTTCAAACATTCAATACAAAAGAAACAAGTCATCAACTTCTCCTCCAAGCCACCTAACCTGATCACTTCTTCTTCAAAATTTCGTGCATCCTTCAAGGAGAAAATAACCAGCCACCATTGTCACCTTCTTGAGCTTGATCTTGAGTTCTATGTCCAAAAACCCTAGCCTAGAATCATCAAAACCCAAATCTTCCTTCACAAAAATTGATCTACACCTCCACCTCTACAATTATAACCGATTGGAATTTTAGAAACCTCATCCTTCTTGCACATCCATCCCTGATCAGAGGAGGGTTTGAAGTGGTGTAGGGAGTTTTGGTGGTGAAGGAATCAAGCTTGAACCATCTTGGAGCCAAGAACACACTAGGCCACTACAAGTAGGGTTCTTTTGTTGTCTATTCTTGCTGATTTTTCTGTTCTGTTTTGGGATGATGTATGTCCGAAATTTTTGATGATTTTGCTTGATATTATGTTGAAATTGATGTATGAATTTTGGTGGTGTGTTTGGATGGTGTTAGAAAATGGTTTTTTTTTTAAAACAAGTTGGACTAGGTTGCTGGATTCTCGAGTTGCTTGTAGGCAGTCTGGAATCATGAATTTTCTGGACCTGTTGTAGGCCTTTTCACGAGCTGAAAAAAATATATGTTTAAGTTAACATCTTGGACTAGTCCCCTAAATTTTCTTGGGTGTTTATATTGAAGTTTTCTGCCTCAAAAAAATCAAGAACCGAAATGTGTCTGTTGCTGTCCTGGTTAATGAAACTGAACTAATAAATGTTTCTGAATTTATTACCATAGCTATGGATTGAATTAGTGCTTGAAATTTTTATATGAAGTTAAGGACATAGTGAAGTGTCACTGTAAATTTTATTGTGCATTTGTTCAATCAATTGCTAGGGTGAAAAATTATGAGAACTCTAGTCTGAGCTGTGAATTGGTAGTCCCTGACCACTGAATTTGTATAATTTACTGAAGTAGTTAGAGAGCTCCGTTTATGTTGAAATTTTTAGGGGACCTTGGGGACACATTGAAGTGTCATTGGGAATTTTTATAGCTTCTGAATTACTTGTTTGATGTGCAAATAAATTCGTACTACAATGGTGTAAAATCTGCCATTATGCTGAAAATGAATTGATGCTTTGAATTGATGAAATAATGGCATCTTGTACTAGTATGGCATGAGCACAAGAATATGAATATGTATAATTGAGTACGTGAACTCATTGATGAGGTTAGGCACACGTAGATATGATTGTTTATTACAACTACTCATATGCGAAAGAAAAGTATAAGATTATGATTCTTGGCTGAGAGAAGTAAATCCAGTTTGTCGAAAGTAAACCTGACTCCAAGAAAGGCATAAAGTTTATAATTCTTGGTTGAGAGAAGTAAATCCGTTGTCAGGGAAAGTAAACCTCGACTAGTCGGGGAAAGTAAACCTGACTACCCTTGAATTAAGTCGGGGAAGTAAACCTGACCAGGGATAGGCATCTATGAGATCCTCTTGATTTGTCAAGGGCAATCAAGGGCAAATAGAGAGGCATGAGATCCTTTTGACTTGTAGTAAGAAAATAGAGGGGGATGTGATCCTCTTGATTCATCAAGGGAAAATCAAAGATGAATTTCATTGCATTGGGCATATACACACTTATGCATATTGGTTATTTTTGGTTGCCATTATTTACTATGAACTTGAGCTTATGGTAAATATGTACAAAGTGATTGATCCCTAAAAATAACCCACTTCGGAAGTATGATTTGAAACTTTAAAAATGAATAGTTATTATTCAATGCCTGATCACCTTTTGTCAAATAAACCGAAGTGGCTGGGGCGATTCGATGACATGAACTTCAGTATTTGTTTTGGGGGACGCCCCTGAGAATTTGGGTCTCACCCCTATGTATTTGTTTTTCCGTGTGTTCCAGGTTGATGTAGAAGACGATGAGGTCCTCAGGAAAAGATCAAGTGGATTTTGCAGTAGTTAGATCGCAGAAATTGTGTTTGTTGTACTTAGGTGTCTGTTTATGTCTGTAAAACATAAAAAGTAACATATGTATAAAGCTCTTAGAAGAGCTTACTTTTGTACTTGACCTGTATTAAATAAATAAGTCGTTTCTGGTTATATATATTTCGATAGACCACGAGCTAATCAATACGCGATTCGATCGACTTTTATTATAGATAATTAAGAAAGGTCCGCTACTTGGGAAGTAACAACTCCCAAGTATGATGTCATTACTTAAGGATGATGTTGTACTTGGGAGGATGTTACATCCCACGTACACAAAATGCGCACCTCACAATGACCCTTGAAGTGGTAGGCATGCTCGGGGTCATAGTGCATCTCCTAAGTGGGCGAGTCAATGAAGATCACGAACGACACCATCGATGTCTGAAGGCGTAACGGAAAGAGAAATAGAGAGCGAGGGTGAGATCCGCTAAAAAGTCTTAGTAAGGAGCTCTATCCTAGTGTCATCGTTTACGTCCCAGGAACCTTGGGTCTATTATGAAAAGGTTAAGCATGCATAGGTTCATTATGAAGTTTTTGCAAGAGATATTTAACCAAGGTCCGTGTCTTTTATAATGATTCTTAATGCATGTATGCAACATAATAGTTCATGGATGCATGGCGGTACTTTAGGCAAACCAAACAATGTTCAATCAACATATAAGTGGCATGTAACTTCTCTTTGAACATCATTCCTTCATCTTAATCTTGTGACACCAAACATAATAGTAACCACACCCTTTAAACTAGGCTATGAGCTTATACCTTAACTAGTCGTCACTAGTTCTTACTTATCCTCTTGATAAGCGAATCATAAACATAGTCCTAATCATAATCATCATAATCCCGACTCCAAAGTACGAGTAGGGGGCCTAAGGATCACCCATCATGGGACTTTTTCCTTCTTCGAAACGCATTGAACTGTTAAGCACGACTTTGTCCGCTTTGGCAAGCTAATGTCTATGCCCTCATGGTTTTACGTTCTCCTCAGAAGGAGAAGTACGTCTCGTGTGCCACCTTAAACATCATATTTCTCAAAAACTTTCTTGAGTCTCTCAAATTTGACGGAAATTCGGCAACATAACGCTACTCTCTCGAATTTCCTCAAATTTGAGTCATGCCACATAACCTCAATCACATGCATCATTCTTATGGAACTTTCTCAATCAATAACTTTCTAGTTCACATGAACATATTCCTCAATCTCATTCATCTTCGAAACCTCATGCATTTCAAATACATGGCACAATACTTCATCATATCAATATGTCAATTATACACATAAGGTTTCATGCTTGAAATATCGTCATAATCACATCAATAATAACATGCTTACTCATCCTCATGCTCACCTCACACCTCTTATCTCATGGTATTTTATGCTTTGGCCCTTACGGGTCTTAATTTCCTGTTCTAGTGATCTTGTCACCCATTGCAAGTCTTTATTATACCTAGGGGATTGTTCCTTATAATTCTTTCTAACATTGTGCTCACTAACTCATCCAACAGCATTATATAGATTACTCATCAAGATCATTTACTTAACTACGGGATTCTAGAATCTATGCCTTAGACTTTTTTCTAAGTTCTATCTTCGCCTAAGATTCTATATTCAACTCCTAGGCATAATCACCAATTATGAACCATTTTCTTAAGCTCAATTATGCTGGAAGAAGTTATTATTCTTGTGTCTAAGCACTTTAAGATTCTAGTTCTAATTCCTCCCTATTTACTTAGTCTTTCTAATCCTCCAAAAACGTTCCTCACTTCACTCAAGCATAATATTACGCATTCTAACTCCTCAAACAGAATTCATACAATGGCCACAAGGATAAGGGAAACCAAAAATGTTCATCACACATAATCACATGAACTCATGTTATAAGTGCACACGAGTTACTAGTTTTTCTCTTGGGACAATTTCAGGAGCAAAAAGATGTTCTCAGTAATCAATTACATGTCCTGGTAATCGATTAGCAGGGAGCTAAATTATTCTGGGTTCAAAAACGGGTAATCGATTACATAGGATGGTAATTGATTCTTAGGGTTAAATCTTTCTGGAAGAATAAAGAACATAAGAGTAATCCATTACACTAAGGGTAATTAATTCCAGGGTTTTAAGGATCGTTCTAGGCATGAGGAACAGCCTTGGTAATCGATTACCATAACCAAAAACCCTTCAAAAATCACTCTGGTAATCGATTACATAAGCTGTTAATCGATTCCAGACCTAGGAATTTGAGAAAATATGATTTTTGACACATTTCAAACTATTTAAACACCTTGAGGCCTCATAAAACAATTTTCCAACATTTTTCTAAAATCATCCTTCATTTTACAAAAAAATCAAACCATCATTGTACCATACTAAACACATTCACTTCTCATGGTTAAAATTTCCTTTTGAAGATACTTAGGGCAAGTCTTTGAGCTCTAGAGTATTTAGGTGATAACATAATCTTAAACATGCTATGCACTTCATTTTACTCTTCATTACAAAGTAAAGTGAGAGCATAAAATAAATATGAGATGCAACCTCATTATTATCTTTGAGGATTAAGTGATGACTTGAAATATAAACATGAAATGCAAGCTTGGAAATTTAAATATGGCAATGCAAGTTCATTCATTTATTCTTGTGAGATTAGTGATGGCATCAAAATAAAAATGAGATGCAAGACATAAACTTAAACGTGAATGCAACTTATTTTATCTTAACTAGAGCTCTTACAAGACTTTAGAGGAACATCAATAGCCCCAACCCAACATGTATCTTAACAATGGAAGATGAGCTTTAGAGTTCTTAACACCAAGTCTCCAAAGAAGACTTTGGTTTTGAACTTCATCATCAAGCTCAAGAAAGTAGATTAAAACAAGAATACCAACATTTTAACAAAACAAACACAAATAGAACTACTCATATTCTTTATTTTATTGCTCATGGGCTTCAATCTAGAGTAAAACTCTTAGAACGGCTGACCAACTTTAAGGTTGGCAAGGGTAAGCTTAGAGCTCTTGAAAAACATGTGATTAATTTTTCTTTACCAAAGCTTTTATGATCTACTCAATATTTTAGCAAACCTTGTTCAAACAAATGAAAAAGGAAACCGAAATATAAACCAAGAAAAGGAAAAGAACACAAGCATATATGGTCCAAGACCAAGTTATTTCAAGCTTTAGAGGTTTCTCACATGACAACAACAAGTCATTATCTTGAAACCTCATCATCAAGCCAAAGTTTTTCTCAATCAAAGGCTCTAGGCCGAAAATAAAAAGAGAGGGGAGAACTTGGAAAAACCAAGAGAAACACTAGAACTCTTTCTTAACGGAAGCACACAAAACTTAGAAAATACATGTAACACCCTAATAATTAACCTAATACACCTAGGTTGTCTGATTAATTACTAGGCTTTACTCTTTGCTTCAGTTCTTTAATCATACTTTGAAAATATTTAGTGAAATTATGAGCCATTTTTTTTAAACATGATTGACAACGTGAGCCGCGCATAACGTGAACGACTAGGAATATAAAAAGACATATCAGAAATTAAATACATCATATCACATTGGCTCCATCATATAACATCCATAATTACATAACACATAAATATTTTGCCTACCAACAGAGTTAGGCTAGGTGTAAGCAATCAAACAAAACATAAATAGTATATGGATGGAAGGACATCCATTAATGGCACCTAGTAACAACATTCCAAGGATAAGGATAGATATCTGAAATATACGAGTGAAACTAGCAAGATCAAGTTCAACTACAGGTGAAAGCCTCAATGTGATTCATGAACGCTTCCTCTATTTCTAAGACGAGATGGAAAGAAAAATAGAGAGAGTGAGAACTTATAAAAAGAATCTCAGTAGGGTACTCACCTCATGATGCATTGTGTCATCATCATCGTCCCCAAGAACCTCGAGTTTCATTATGAAATAGTGAGCATGCTAAGATTGATTTATTAAGTTCGAAAATATACTTTATCGAGGTTCGTTTTAATCATGCGTCTTATAATGCATCATAAACTTAGCATGTCATGTTTATAATGAACTTTTCCTTTCACATATAATAACATAGTTATGCATAAGCACATCATATTCCTCATCATCATATCATAAATACTATGCATAGAAGAACATCATATTTCTCATCATCATCTCATAAATACTATGCATAGAAGAACATCATAATCACATAATACGTTACTTAGTTCCTTAGGTGACTTAAAGTTACTTTCATCATCATTTTCCTGGACCACCCTATACTCCACCCTTTGGGAGTAATCTAGGTTATGAGCTCATACCTTACTAGTCGTCACTAGCATATACTTATCCCTTTTGATAAGTTAAAATCCGACTCTACCCTTTTGAGAGAACAGGCTAGGGGCAAGAATCACCTTTTCACCACCTATAGTCTGATGGGTCCAAAGGATCATTTTCTCATAAGTTTAAGTCACCATTAAATCTTTGTATGTTATATGATAATACAATTCTTCATTCATAATCATCATAACATTTTCTCATTTATGGTCTTATGCCGAAATAATATATACCAACTGTAATCATGCATCTGGAGATTCCAGGAAAGAGAGGTGGGTTACAAATGGACACGCTTAAATACCAAGTCTTTCCTAGCAGAACCTTTCCAAATTACACTTTTAAGTAGTACACTTTCTTCCAATAACAAGGGTAATATTTCTTTATTTCATGCATAAGTATTCTCATTGTTTGCAATAGCAACTATAACATGCAAGCCATGAAATCATTTAATATTATCAAATACTTAATAAGCATCAAATCTCTACATAAACTTATCATTTAAAACATCAAGGAGGCATCATCATCAATTCTTAAAAGCTGTCTCAACAATCGAAACTCAGAATCGGGCAACCTCAATTATTGAACTAATTGATTATGCATCTAAGGGATTCATTACCATCATTACCATTAATTATAAGCCTTAGGAACATTATTAGACTGTATGGGGTAGCATAGGTAGTAAGTCATTCTTAAGGTTTTACGTGTGTAGAAGTTGCATTTTTAACCCTTTCTCGTACCGTCTTTCCCTACGATGCCAAAATTAATTACTAACCCAATTATGAATCATTCTCCCTTATCTAAACATAATAAAATCTGGTTCTTAAGGCCACTAAAGGTTCTGGACAGATTGCATAAATTTCATTATCTAGAGTTCTAGAAATCTTGCTTTACGGTTTTATATAGCTAGTTTCTCTTTTAACTTGCATATAATTGTTCCCTCATCAATAAACATAATAATCACAACTTTAAACATATTAAATCATCATCATACATTGGTAATAAACTCAGATTAGTGGCTGAATCATGAACCTATCATAATCACATTTTAAGTGTACATGGAATACTAGTTTCTTTTAAAGTCTTTGCAAGGCCTCAAATTTCTTTTAGAAACTAATTTTTTTGCTAAACTTGAAAGAATCTTCATGATTAAAATTCTCACTTAAGATAAAAGGAGCAAGTCTTGATCTTAAGAGATTTATGTGATATCTTAGAATCATAAACATGCTATGCAACCTCATTTTAATCTTGTCATTATAAGGTGATAACTTGGAATTATAAACATGATATGCAAATCCATTTCTTTATCTTTAAGATTTAAGGTGATGACTTGAAAATTAAACATGATGCAAGAGCTTGAAATATAAACATGATGCAAGAAACTGGAGCGCGTAGTCCGCATAGGACCAGTGGAGGAGAAGAAATCTTAAGAAAGCGCGTAGGACTGCTGGTGAAGGGAGAAGAGAATTATTATTACATCTTTTTAAGCTCCAATCTCAAGACTTCTTAAAGAATCAATTCTTTAACTCCAATAATCTTATTTCTTTGCTTGTGATACTTGGGCAAGTCTTTGAGCTCTAGGATCTTTAGGTGATGACATAAAAATAAACATGTCATGCGTTGATTCTTTTAGCCATTATAAAATAAAGTGAGAACATAAAATAAATATGAGATGCAACTTCTTTATTATCTTTAGAGATTAAGTGACAACATGAAATATAAACATGAAATGCAAACTTGGAAATTTAAACATGAGTATGCAAGTCCATTTATTCATTCTTGAAATTTTAGTGATGACATAGAAAGTAAACATGATTATGCAAGGCATAAACTTAAACATGGATGCAAGTTCATTTGATTTCTTTACTAGAGCTCCTTCAAGACTTTATAGAAATACAAATTCAATCCAATATATATATCTTAGCAAGACAAAGTGAGAAATACATCTTTCAAGTTCTAAACTCAAGATCATAAAAACATCATAAAAATATTATTCTTTAAAGTTTTGCATCAAGTGGAACTTTCAAGCTTTAGAGGCCTAACTTGTGATGGATTCACAACCCACCCTCAAGGTCCTCATCATCAAGCCATCATCTTAGTCCCACCTAGGCCATATGGCCGAATTGTTCAAAGAAAAAGGAAGAAGAAAACCAAATGGAAAAACTAGAGAAAATCCATGAAATCATCATTTTGAACCAAGAACAACACTTAGCAAAGCATAGAAATAAACTTAAAAACAACTCCCTACCTAATTTGATTTGAAGGAAAGGAATAGGACTTGGTTTCCTTGAGTGAAATGAAAGAAAATCTCTTTGAGAAATGGGAGCAGAAATTTTGGCCAAGGAGGAGGAAGAAAGAAAGCTTTTGGTGCTCCTAAAATTAGAATTTGTGTAAGTTATGAGCAAGGCTTCCAAGGCTCCTCAAGCAGCATATTTATAGAGGAATTCAAGCTCATGTATGACAAGAGGAGAAGGCATAATTTTCGGATTTTTCATGGGGAACAAAGGGAGGAAAATCATTTCTTGTTTAAGGCATGTTTTATGCTATGTTTTAGGGAATTTTTTGGCATTTTGTTTTAGTGCATTATCTTGCAATAATTCTAATGATTATGGCTGAATTATTTCGTGCATTACAGCCTCATGGAAGATGGTTTTGTGTGTTCCATGTATTATTTAGGTGTAGGCAAGGTATTCATGCAATTTAGAGAATTTACGGTTAAGGGCTTAGGTGAATTAGTAAGCAATTTGAGTGTTTTAAAGCAATTTTAGGTTCTAATCAATTTAAATAAATAATTTTGACTCTAGATTAATAATTAGAATTTAATAAACTTTAATTTGAGCCTAATATTGCTTAGGTTTCGTTAGACGAATCAAAAATCTCAAAATTTGTAAAACTACAAAGACGGGGCAAAACGGTCATTTTACTTAAAAATTGCCCGAGACCACCGAGCTTAACCAATGGTTAATCATGGTTTAAAAACACCTTTTAAAACATTTTAGTGAGGTTCGGGCTTAGTCGGCACGCAATAAAGAGTTAAAACAACCGCGGGGCATTTTGGTCATTTCGCGTAAAGCTCAAAATTATGATTCTTTCCTCTATTAACACACATAACACAAACAATCCCTTATTATTATCAAAACATCCCCTTGAGGACGGGTGGGGCCCACGATCCTCATTTTCTGAGTAAAATAACCTCAGGGGCATTTTGGTCATTTTACACGTCCAGAAATTAGGGGTTGCAATGCTTGCACGAATTGCTCCTAACTTCTCTTCTAACATTATATTCCTTTATTAAGGATTGTTTGGTCTCAAATTTTATGTAAGAATTACCTAGAGTAATTCGGTAATTTAACGATAGTAAAAAATCGCGTACAATACACCCACCTAAAAGAAGTCTTGAAGAGAGATGTAAGGAAGCTTTGTTTTCTTGATGAAATGAGAAGAAAATCCTCTTGAAGTCTTGGGGAAGAACTCAGCCAAAGTGAGGGAGTTTGAGAGGAAATGAGAGAATTTTTGCAAGAAGTGTAAACTTAACAAATGAACTAAAGTGTGACAAGGTTCATCAAGGCTTGATATTTATAGAAATTTTCAACAATGAGGCTTCCAAGGGGGAGGAGGAAGCGGCTTTGAGGAGGAAGGAGAGAAGAAATATCTCTTACAAAGGTATGGTTGTAAGCATGGTTGAAGGCATGGTGAAGTATGGGCAAAGCATGGCTTGAAGTATGGCTCTTGAGTGTAATTGAAACAACACATGATGGGCTATGGAGGGGGTGGAGTGGCCGGCCACTTAAGGCCAAGAAAGAGAAAATTAGTTCATCTAATTGTGGTTTAAGGATGTGTTTATGTGTTTCTTTGATTAAGGTTTTGATTAGGGGTTTGCAAGAAGGTGTTTAGGTAAGATAATTGGTTAATTAAGATGTCAAGACTTGATTAGGAGTGGTCATACTAGATTAACAAATTAAATTCATTTTCTTAGTCAAATGAGGTATGGCACAATTCCTTAATTTAAGGAATTGGAGAGAAAACACTATTCAAGATTCCATGACTAGGAATCTTGAATTAAAGAATGCAATTAGAGTTTATCTAAGCAATCTTAGGTTATAATTAACCTTAATAAATTATTTTGACTCTAGACTAATTATTGAAATAAATTAATCTTCGATTAAAGCCTAATATTGTTTAGGTTTGCTTAATTGCGTCATTAGGCTCATTGTACATTGTTCTAGGGGCAAAATGGTAATTTTGCACTAAAATTGCCCGGACCTTCGGCCCAATAAACATCAAACATTACTTAAAAACATCATTCTAAACTTCTTGGAAAAATTTCGGGCTAAATGACACCTTTTACAGATGTACACAGGAGTATTTTGGTCATTTTGAGGAAAGTTCAGAAAACGAGATTTTTCACCTCGGATATCAAACATAACAGTTATAACCCCTTCAAACATTGAGTTGACCCATTCGAGGATTGGGCGACTGTCCTTGAATTCTGGAAAAGACCTAAGGGCATTTTGGTCATTTGTACTCAAATGGCAGAAATAGGCGTTAGAGATCACCAATCATGCTTATCTCAAATTCACCCTTCATTAATTTTGAAAGCTTTTCACAGAGAGAATGATTAGAGGCACCAAATATAATTTCATCAACGAATATTTGAACTATTAGAAAGTGATTATCTTTCTCAAGAGTAAAAGAGTAATATTTACATTACCTCTCTTGAACCCATTCTTCGCGAAAAGTACTTAACCTATCATACCAAGCTCGAGGAGCTTGTTTCAGACCATAAAGTGCCTTTGTCAGCTTGAAGATATGGTTAAGAAGGTCTTCACTCTCAAAACCAAAGGTTTTTCACATAAACTTCTTCAGAAAGGAATCCATTTAAAAATGTAGACTTAACATTCATCTGGTAAAGAGTGAATCCCTTAAATGAGCAAAAGCAAGTAGCATTCTTATGGCTTCCAGCCTAGCTCCTGGTTCAAAGGTTTCATCATAATCAATTCTCTCTGTTGATTATAACCTTGTGCAACCAATCTTGCTTTGTTCTAGATGACTTTGCCAAGCTTCATCAAGCTTGCTCCTAAACACCCATTTTGTCCCAATGATGGTTTTCCCTTTGGGCTTTTCAACGAGCATCCAGAGTTTGCTTTTCTCAAATTGGTCAAGTTTCTTTTGCATAGCATCCACTTAACTTTGATCACTCAAAGCTTCTTCAATGAATTAAAGCTTGATGGTGGAGATGAAAGCATAGTTTGACTGATTTCTAAGGGATGATTTGGTTCTCATACCCTTGGAAATATCTGGAAGAACTTCTTTATGAACTGCCTTTAAATCAGAAATTCCCTTGTAGTTTCTATGGCCATGAAGATCTTCAGTTTCTCTTTCATCTTCAGAGTGCTCTCCTTCATGCTCAGAAAAATCACTTTCTGAAGGCTTTGGAGCCTTAGTCGGCTTTCTAAAGCGTCCATGTTCTAGAGCTTACTTTCTAAAGGTTAGATTTTGAGATTTCATTCTGCTTGATTTTCAAAGAGTCCTTAAGGTTTAAAATATCAAGATTCTCATTCAGCTCTTCAAGATTATCAACAAGGATCTTGTTGAGCTCCTTCCATCATCAAACTTGACTCATCCAGTGTAATATCCTCCAAGTACAACCTCATCCTTAAGTCATGACATCGTACTGAGAGTTGTTACTTATTAATTAGCGGACCTTTCTTTGTTATCTATAGCAAGATCGATCAAATTGGGTAGTAAATAATTCATGGTTCTATTAAATATATAACAAGGAAATAAAACATTTATTGATTACATAGTTAAGCTAAAGGAAGCTTTTCTATGAGCTTGAATACATATATGTTCTCTATTATGTTTACAAACTTATACATACCACTAAGTACAACATAATAAAAACACTAACTGCTAAACTCCTGTGATTGATTCCTTTGTGTCGCAGCCGTAGTCTGGATCAACCTGGAGGCAACATGGGAACACAAAAACACATAGGGGTGAGAATTCTACAATTCTCATAGGGCAACTCCCAATTACATAATCATAATATGATTGTCATCGGCCCAACCACTTGGTTTATTAAGAAAATGTGATCATGCAATACACATTAAAGATTCATTTTAAAGTTCTAAAATCATCCTTCTGAAGTGGGTAGTTTTTAACAATCAATCACTTAGTGCACATATATCATAATGTTCCAACTACTAGTAAATCATCCAAGACAGCAAATAGAATAAAATGAGTATGCATATGATAATCAAGTGAAATTATTTCAAAGTGACCTGTGTTCACTTGTGGCCACAAAAATCAAATAGTGCATTTTTCTCTTTTCATTAACATAGGAAAGACTTAGTTTATACCCAACGGGTATTTCTATGACAATTCCATAGTAGATAGTTTATATCAAATGGTATTTATAGTGGATCACACCACTTAAGGGAAATAGACTACTTATCAGGAACAAGCTTGTACCTATATGTGATCATCAAACTTTATTTTTTCCATTTTCGAATCACACAGATCTATTCCTAGCCATACGTCTACCAACTCAAAATAAATTTGGGAAAGTTTTTCTTTTCTCCTTTCCCTAATTCAATCTAAGTCTTGTTTCTGTTTTGTCCATATGTCAAATGCACGATTGAAATTTATATATATTCTATTTCTCATATGCATGCATAAGCCATATGTAGGTATTTTATTCACAATGCAATTTCAATTATGTCTCATAAACCACTCTTTATTTCCTCTAGCATGCATTTATGTGTCACAAATCACATGGCCAACTATTCAATATCAAGTATTCATATCATACTAGAACCAAAATGCCATTACATTATCAATTCAATTCTTTGGTTCTTTTCCAGCACAATGGGCAGATTTCACACCATTGTAGTACAAATTTATTTGCTCATCAAACAATCAATTTAGAGGGTATAAAAATTATCTAAGACACTTCAATGTGTCCACAAGCCTCCATAAAAATTTTAGAGTAAAAAGGGTTCTCTAACTATGTTAACAAAATTAGACAAATTTGGTGGTCAGAAACCACTCAACCTCAGCTAAAACCGAAAATTCATAATTTTTAACCATAGCAAATGATTGAATCAATTCAAAAGAAAACTTACAGTTACACTTGAAGATGTTTTCAACACTAAGTAAAAATTTCAAAGGAAAAATCAATCATTTTCTATGTTAAAAAAAATTTGGAAAATTCGTAGCTTCAGACTAGAAATTAGATAGCACATATATAGTCTCGGTGCATGATTTTTTTAGGAGTGGAGTCCAGAAACATGGCTCAAGAAAATTCATGGAACTAGCCTAGGATGTTAGCTTCAACATATATTTTTCCTTGCTCATGAAAGTACCCAAAATATACCAGAAATTTCGTGAACAATCATTGCTATTCAGAAAACAAAATCTAGCAGCATAGAGCAAAACCCCTTTTAACAAAAATGATTTTTAACATCATCCAAACACCCTACCAAAATTAATACATCACTATCCATATATTATTAACCAATACAATAAAAAATTTCATAATAATACCAATTAGAAAGTTCATAATAAATTTGGAAAGGAAAAGGCCAAAGAAAACCCTACTCTTGGAAGCTAGTGTATCCTTGGCTCTTCAATGCTCCAAGATAGATTCCCTTCACTCCAATGCTCTCAAATCAAACCTAAGCCCTTCCTAATCAGTGAGAAGTGATATGTCAAGGTGAGGATTGATGGAGAATTGAAATTTTAATCGGTTAGTTTTATAGGTAGTGATGAGTAGAACAAGTTTGGTAAAGGAAGTTTATGGTTTTAGTGACGTTGGGTAAGTGTTTTAGTGACTTGAATCAAGATGGAAGCTCCTAAGAAAGGCAAAAATGGGGGCTAGTTCTTCATGCTATTATGGCCGAGAATGATGAGATGATTTGGCCAAGTTAGGTGGCTTTTAATGATATTAAATTATGTTGTAAGAATTATGTAGTATAAAGTCTAATTCTTTAAAAAGAAAATATGATGAATGGCTAGGATTTAATTTTAAAGCAAGATTAAATCTTAGCCTTACACTTAGCACATAAAGGATAGACATTATCCTTTATAAGATTAAACTATCTTTCGGTGTTAGAAATCGCATCCTGAAATTTCCAAAACGGGTAAAACACCATACCTGGGTAATCCAACTTTGCTCGAAAATTAATTCCAGGTATAAAATCCTTATTCCTAACTATTTCTAACCTTAACCCTTGCTTTTCTCAGTCCCAACCATTTCCTTATCATGGATATGGGTTTTTAGGGACGAGCAGTGGGGCCACAAGGTTACTATTATAGGTTCATTAGGCCATCCTCATCATTGCTAAACTATCATATTTTTGAAATTACAACTAATAAAGCTCAAATTAATTTTTAAATAATTTTCAAGGTGTTACATCAGAGTTCTTAGGCTTCATGCTTTCGATCCACCCTCTAGGATCTGGACAAGTGTCTGGAGTAGTCACCGTTCATGTGTCTTGGTACCCAAATTAGTGTGTTTCTACACACCTATAATAAAAACAATTTTAATTTTGGTACACGAGCTTTCTTGGGTCCTTTTGGGTTAGCTTTACAAAGAGAGGTTTCCCATCATTTTTGACAGATTTCTTTCTCAAGAAATACTTGTTGTAACGCCTCGATTTCTCCTGTTTGAGTACAAATGACCAAAATGCAGTGAGGTCATTTTTACCCGAAATTCAAGGACGTCAACAGGCAGTCCCAGAATGGGTCCACTCAATGTTTAAAGGGGATCATATTTGTTATGTTTGATATCCAAGGTGAAAATTTCATTTCTGAACTTTCGGCTCAAAATGACCAAAATACCCCTCCTGTGTCCTACACGGGTAAAAGGTGACGCTTAGCCCAGAACTTCAGAAAGTTTGGAATGATGTTTTGAGTGCCTTTTGATGTTTGGTTAGGCTGGAGGTCCCGGCAGTTTTAGTGCAAAATTACCATTTTGCTCCTAAACGTGTATAGTGAGTCTAATGACGTAATTAAGCAAACCTAAGCAATATTAGGCTCTAATCGAAGATTAATTTATTTCAATAATTAATCTAGAGTCAAAATGATTTATTAAGGTTAATTAGAACCTAAGATTGCTTGGTTAAACTCTAATTACATTCTTTATTCAAGATTCCTAGTCATGGAATCTTGAATAGTATTTTCTCTCTCCAATTCCTTAAATTAAGGAATTGTGGCCATACCTCATTTGACTAAGAAAATGATTTTAAATTGTTAATCTAGCAAGATCACTTTCCTAATCAAGTCTTGACAACCTTAATTAGCCATTACCTCACCTAAACACTTTCTTACAACTCCTAATCAAAACCTTAATCAAAGAAACACCTAAACACATCATTAAACCACAATTACATGGACAAATTATCTTCCTCCCCTTGGCTGAAATGTTGGCTGAATTCATCCTCCCCATTTGTGTCACATGTTGATTTTGTTTCACTCAAAGGCCATACCTCAAGCCATGCTTTGAACCATACCTGGCCATGCTTTCAACCATGCCTTTGAATGACAAGTTTTTGAAGATATTTTCCTCCCTTTGGCATGAAGAACCGTAGACCCCTTTCCTCTTGAATCAGCCTCCATTGCTTCATTTTTCTATAAATACCAAGCCTTGAAGAACTTGGTTGCACTTTAGAAGCTTTGCCAAGTTTAGTTCTCTTGCTTTTTCTTTCATTTTCTCTCAAAGTTGTCTTCATCTTGCTCTTCTTTTTCTCCCTCAAAGAAACCTTTCCACCACCATAAACCACCACAAACAACCTTGAACCACCACTCCCTCACCTCAAACCACCTCTCAAACACCAAACCTTTCCATTTCCAAGCTTACTTTCTCAAGGAAAATCCATCTTCCTTGTGTCCTCCCTTGGCCGAATCCTCATTGCCATCCAAGAGAAGATTTTGTCTTCTCATTTCATCAAGGATCCAAGCTTTCTTTCATTTCTTTCAAGACTTCCTTAGGTAGGGGTTTTGTTTTCAAGTTTTTACTTGTTTTCTTCAAGAAAGTTCTAGTTTTCTCTTAGTTCAAAACTCTTTTCTCTTCTTTTTCTTTTTCGGCCATGAGGCCTTTTCAAGAAAAACTTTAGGTTGATGATGAGGTTTCAAGATAATGACTTGATGATGTCTTGTGAGAAACCTCTAAAGCTTGAAACAACTTGGTCTTGGACCATATATGCTTGAGTTTCCTTTTTTCCTCTTCTTATTCATGTTTCGGTTTCCTTTTTCCTTTCTCAATGGATTCGATTTTCTTTTCCCTTTCCCTTAAAGGTTTTAGTTTTTCTTCCTTGGTTTGAACAAAGTTTGCTAAAAATGTTAAGTAGATCACAAAAGTTTTGTTAAAGAAAATTAATCCTATGTTTCAAGAAGCTCTAAGCTTACCCTTGCCAACCTTAAAGTTGGTCGACCGTTCTAAGAGTTTTACTCTAGATTGAAGCCTATGAGCAATAAAATAAAGAATATGACTTAGTTCTTGTATTTTGTTTAGACAAAGTGTTGAGCTTTGTGTCTATTTTCTTGAGCTTGATGATGAAGTTCAAAACCAAAGACTTCTTTGAGGTCTAGGTGCTAAGAACTCTAAAGCTCACTTTATGTTGTTAAGATGCATATTGGGTTAAGGTTATGATATTCCTTTAAAGTCTTGTAAGAGCTCTAGTTAAGATAAAATGAGTTGCACACATGTTTACATTTATGCCTTGCATAGCATGTTTATTTTGATGTCATCACTAAACTCTCAAGAATAACTAAATGGACTTGCATTATCATGTTTAAATTCCAAGCTTGCATTTCATGTTTATATTTCAAGCCATCACTTAATCTTTAAAGATAATAATGAGGTTGCATCTCATATTTATTTTATGCTCTCACTTTACTTTCTAATGAAGAATAAAATAGTGCATATCATGTTTAAGTTTATGTCATCACTTAAATGTCCTAGAGCTTAAAGACTTGCCCAAGTATCTTGCATAAAGTTTTAGAAAATGGAGGCATTTCAAGGGATGCCATTTCGGCCTTGTGGTGATAATGATGGACTTGGATGAGTTCATCTAATCATAAGTGCCCATAGTCTAGTCTTGGAATTTTTCTAAGCTTAGATGTACTCAAGGAACTTTATGAACAAAGTTTTATGTTTTAAATCCATTCCTTGAGCTAAATAATTTAGCTACTGACCTAGCATATATTTTTATGATTTCAATGAGATTAATTGGTTTCTAAAAGAGTTTTGAGTTCCTAAAATTATTCCAAGAGAAACTAGCAACTTGTATGCATTTTAATTCATGAGATTATGTGATTTTATGGGTTTTGCATTTCGGTTCTACCCTTCATGATTGGCCACTGTATAAATTTTGTTTTATGGTGTTAAAATGTGTAAAATTATGTTTGAGTGAAGCAAGGAACGATTTAGGAAAGTTAGGAAAGAACAAGTAACTAGAAAGGACTTAAAATGAGAATTCTAGAAACACTTAGATGCACAAAATTTGTAATTCTATTCCAGCATAATTGGACCTAACAAAAGTGGTTTATAATTAGTGGATATGTGTAGGAATCCCTCATAATTGGTTTAGGAGTTGATTATAGAGCCTTAGGCGAAGACGGAAACTTAGAAAGGGTCAAAAATAGATTCTAGGACCCGTAATCATGAGGTAAAATTCTCCAAGAGACATAGAGCTGTTTGGTTATGTTATAATTCATAAACATTAGAGAAAATTATAGGTAATGATCCCTTAGGTGTTATAAAAATCCATAATGAAGGATAAGATAATTAGAACACAAGTTTAGACCCGTAAGGGCCAAAGCATAAGACACCATGAGATAGAAGGTGTGATGTGAGCATGAGACCGAGTGGGCATACTTATAATGATATGAATATGTTAATACCATGAGCATAGACTTTATGTGTATTTGTGGCATGTTGATGTGATGATGTGGTATGCTATGTTTACAATGCATGAGAATATATGATATATCATATGAGGTTCTATGGTTGCATGCTCATGTTGCATTCATACAAGATATGATAAAGAGGAAATGATCCCATTATGACTTCCTGAGTTAAGGGTTGTCGGGGTGATCCAAGGAAAGAGATATGTTTCCCCCTCTTTAACTCGTATGAATCTAGCGATGACTAGTTAGGATGAGCTCATTCCTAGGCGATGGGTAATTAGGAGTTTTGGTGACCATGTTAAAATCGAGGGGCATGTTGGGTGGATTTTGGTGACCATGATGAGGGTGGAAAAAATTACAAAGGAAGTTCAAGTATGAAAAGTAAAAGACGCACATGCATATGTTTCATTGATGCTTTGATTAAGTGATATGTGTTATCTATGTGTAGTCATACTCAAGTATTGCCATGCATACATAAACTATCTGCTGCATTCATACCATAAAAACTAAGGCTACAAGGAAACCCACTTCGGATAATAGGATTTAAAAAAATAAAATTGAACCTATGCATGTATACCTCTTTCATAATGAAACCCGAAATGGCTGGGGCGAATGGCGATGACACTTGTGTTAAAGTTAGGGAGCCCTCCTAGAATCTTGTATAGTATTCTCACCCTTTTGTCCTTCCCTCCCATGTTGTCTCCAGATAGGATTGATGTGGATGTTCGTGATTTTCCTTGAAGCGCGAGAGTAGGAGTTACGCACATTCGTTAGGAGATGCAATGGAAGCTTGAAGACTAGTCTAGCTTGCTTATAATTATGTTTAGTGTTAGTTAACCTTGCTTGATGTATCTAGTATCTTGAGGTGTCCTTATATTTATAAGGGCATCATTGTTTTGTTATGATTATAATATAATACTACAAGTTATGTTATGTTTATTCTATGGTTTATTTATGATTGTTATGGTGATGTATGCCTGGTTGTTACGTTTCTTGTTTAGAAGTCGATCCCTATGCGCATGCGTGGCTCGCATTTTAAGTCTTAAGTTCAAAAAAGAAAAATTTAGTCGTATTTTTAGTACTCGTATTTAAAGAAAGCCAAATCAAGTTCTAAACGAAGACGTAACCGCTAATAACTAGCCGAATGCGACTCGAGCGTATTAGGTGAAAGTTAGGGTGTTACACTTGTCAAGTGGGTATCCCTTCTTATGACAGAAAGTGCAAGAGACGTTGAGTCCTGTTTGGAACGTTTTTTTGTTTTTGTTTTTTAAACTATTTTAAAAATCAAGTTTAGAAATAGTTTTTTAGTAGTAAAACACAAAACCAACATTATGTTTGAATATTCATTTTTCAAACCAAACCCACCCATTTCCCAAAATCATTACAACATAGCAAAGAACGGGAATAGGGGGTTGGTCGGGAATGGTGGGAAGGGCAGACATTATATCCACGGCTGCTTAGCGGTGAAGTCATCTCCTCCAAATCTTTCGGTAACGGATGGTGGAACGTGGCTAAACAGAAATTCATTATGTGTTTTTAAATTTTTAAAACCAACATAGAGAAAACAACTTCCCAAATAGGGTTTTTTGTTCTTTTATTTTTTAAAACCAAAACTGTTTTATAAAATTGTTCCTAAACAAGCCCACTTTTCCCACTTTCTTTGGCTAAGTTTCTTTTCCCTTCTTATCCATTTCCTTTCATATCCTAGCCCAGTATTTTGAAAATTTGGCCTCTGACCTCCAACCATTAGTGCAGGTTTTTTGAACCATTTACCCTCTTTTAAAGTCAGATTAAGAAGCTTTGAAGTCCTTTCCAATTCAAAAATGATTTTCTAATTTTTCTCATTAGTTTTAGTGACTTCAACTTCAAAGGCATTGAGCTTTACATTTAAAACTATGTTTTCTCCTTTTATTTCTTCTTTTCTCAAGCCTAAAACTCTAACTTCTTGACTTGGCCATTTCAGGTTCTAAAACAACCTTCTGATGTTTCTTTTTTAGGTTGAAATAGTGAGAGGAAAGAGTGTGAGAGTTTTCTAGCAACTCATCATATAGAGCTAATAGTTCATCGTATGAAAGATTAGGGTTCAAAGTCATTACCTCAGATTCACCTTCTGAAGTATAATCTTCCATGAAGCAGTTGGCAATGTCTAGCTCTTCCTGGCCTTTCGATCCTTCCTTTTCTCACTTTAAGTAGCAGGAACACCCTTCTTCTTAAGCTTGAACCTTCTATGGTCCCTTGAGCTTGGGATATTGGTTTAAAGTGTCTTTCTCACCATAGTTGTAACAAGTTATACCTTCAAAATTTCCCTTGCTTTTCTTATCTTTCTTGAGATAAGTGTCTATTCTTCTCTTAGCTTTGCCTTTCTAGGCTTTGGACATCTTTCTCACTAGTATGAGATCTCGATTGTTATACTTAATTTCTTCATCAGATCCTTCGTCTTCATCAAAAGTTTCAACAACTTTCATTGCTTTAACTTGTTCAGCTTCTATGAGACAATCAAGGCCATGGACTTGCTCTTTCATGGATTCACCATGCATTTCAGATAGCACAACTCATGGGCTTTGAAAGACCCAATAAGTGCGTCCGCTGAGAGTTTAAAGGTCTTTAGCTTCTATAATGGCTTTGACCTTCGCAGCCATTTATAGATATGTTTCTCAAAATTTTTCTTCCATTTTAGAGTTAGAATATCTTTTGTCTAATCCTTTTAGTTGGTTTATGATATGCATAAACCTTGTTGACATGTCATCAATCTTTTTAATATCATAAACCTTGTTGACATGTCATCAATACTTTCATATTCACTTATCTTGAACATTTCGTATTGATGGACTAACATGTTGATATTTGTTTCTTTAACCTGATCAGTGCCCTTAATTAACATGTGTAGTCTATCCCATTTCTCCTTTGCCATGTCACAAGTAATGATTTTGTCATATTCAACTTTGCTTAGTGCACACGTGAGTAGGTACTTAGCTTTAAGTCGCTGAACTTGCTGGCTTTATGTTGCTCTGTCCACCTCTCTTCAGAACTCTCTTGAGGTTGAAGGTATGCCATCGATTCCAAAACCTCTTTCGTCATAACATAGTCACCTTCCTATATGATTTCCAAGTAAAGGCTTGTGTATTTTATGAAAACTCCATATGATCTCTCCAATATGAATAGTGCCCACCATCGAAGAATGAGACCTATAATGGAATGTGCTTTTGCTATGTGGATATTTGACGGAGGCTCCACCTCCATTGCAAATTAGAAATTTATTTTAATGCCATGTTGCACTAAAAATGTAGTAAAGGGCACAACCTATGTCGTCTCTTGTAACCAGGACTTCTCCTCTTAAGTACAAATCGGAAATACCCTGAGGTCATTTCCAAAACACGATGGCAGTTACCAGGACAATCCTGGAATAGGTCAACTAGATGTTTAAAGGGGTTATAATTGTTATGGTTGTTATCGGAGGTAAAAATCTGATTTCTGAACTTTCGGCTCAAAATGACCAAAATACCCTCCTATCTGTCAGCTGGTTAAAGGTGGGATTTAGACCAAAATTTTCTAGGAAGTTTGAGAACGATGTTTTTAAGTGATGTTTGATGTTTAGTTGAGCCAGGAGGTACAACAGTTTTAGTGTAAATTACCATTTGCCCTAGAGAACGTGTAAGTGACCTAACGATGCAATTAAAGGTAAGCAATATTAGGCTCTAAGTGAAGATTCATTTATTTTGATAATTAATTTAGAGTCAAAATAATTTATTAAGGTTAATTAGAACCTAATATTGCTTAGATAAACTCTAATTGCTTTCTTTAATTCAAGATTCCTAGTCATGGAATCTTGAATAGTATTTTCTCTCTCCAATTCCTTAAATTAAGGAATTGTGTCATACCTCATTTGACTAAAAAGATGAATTTAATTTGTTAATCTAGTATGGCCACTCCTAATCAAGTCTTGACCTTCCTAATTACCCAATTACCTTACCTAAACATCTTCTTATAAACTCCTAATCAAAAGCCTAATCAAAGACACACCTAAACACACCTTTAACCCACAATTAGATGAACTAATTTTCTCTCTTTCTTGGCCTTAAGTGGGCACTCCCTCCCGTAGCCTATCATGTGTTGTTTCAATTACACTCAAGAGCCATACTTCAAGCCATGCTTTGCCCATCCTCACCATGCCTTCAACCATGCTTACACCCATACCTTTGTAAGGAGATTTCTTCTCTCCTTCCTCCCTAGAAGAGTTCCTCCTTCCCATGGAAGCCTCATTGTTGAAAATTTCTATAAATACCAAGCCTTGATGAACCTTGTCACACTTTGGTTCATTTGTTAAGTTTACACTTCTTGCAAAAATTCCTCATTTCCTCTCAAACTCCCTCACTTCACGGAGTTCTTCCTCAAGACTTCAAGAGGATTCCTTCTCATTTCATTAAGAAACAAAGCTTCCTTACATCTCTCTTAGAAACTTCTTTAGGTAAGGGTTTTGTTTTAATGTTTTGGCTTGTGTTCTTAAGAAAAGTTAGCTTTACTCTTGGTTTCAAACTCTTTTCCTCTTCCCTTTTTTCTTTTCTGCCAAGAGGCCCTTTTAAAAAAAGAGAACATGAGCTTGATGATGAGGTTTCAAGATAATGACTTGTTGTTGTCATGTGAGAAACCTCTAAAGCTTGAAACAACTTGGTCTTGGACCATACATGCCTTGATTTCTTTCTTTTTCCTTGATAAAGTTTGTGGTTTCTTTTCTTCCTCTTCATGATTTGGTTTCCTTTGCTTTGGTTTGAATAAAGTTTGCTAAAAATTGTACAATAGAGCACAAAAGTTTTGTTAAGAAAAAATTACCCTAACATTTTTTCAAAAAAGCTCTAAGCTTACCCTTGCCAACCTCAAAGTTGGTCGGCCGTTCTAAGAGTTTACTCTAGATTGAAGCCCATGAGCAATAAAATAAGAATATGAGTAGTTCTATTTATGTTTGTTTTTTGTTAAATTGTTGATGTTTTTGTTTTAATCCATTTTCTTGAGCTTGATGATTAAGTTCAAACCAAAGACTTCTTTGAAGAACTTGGTGTTAAGAACTCTAAAGCTCATCTTCCATTTTTAAGATACATGTTGGGTTAAGGTCATTGATGTTCCTTTAAAGTCTTGTAGGAGTCTCAGCTAAGATAAAACAAGTTGCACTCATGTTTAGCTTTACCTCTTGCATTCTCCATGTTTTATTTGATGCTCATCACTAACCTCATAAGAATAAATGAATGAACTTGCATTATCATATTTAAATTCCCAAGTTGCATTTCATGTTTATATTTCAAGTCAAAATATATCACTAATCCTTAAAGATAATAATGAGATTGCATCTATATCTATCTATGCTCACTTTACTTTGTAATGAGAGTAAACCGAAGTACATAGCATGTTTAAGATTATGTTATCACTGAAGTACTCAAGCTCTAAATACTTGCCCTAAGTATCTTCAAAGGTAACTTTAATAAAAAGAAATGGATATGTTTTAAGTATGATACAATGATGGTTTGATTTTGTAAAATGGATGGATGATTTCCAAGAAAATGTTGGAAAATATTTCTACTAGGTCTCAGAAAGTTGTTTAAATGGTTTGGAATGTGTCAAAAATCATGTTTTCTCAAATTTCTGGAGAATTTGTTCGTTACCAGTGATGAACGATTACCAAGAGGGTTCGAGGATTTTGGTTCTGGTAATCAATTACTAGAGCCAATGTAATTGATTACAAAGGCTGTTTCATGCCCAGTGTAACACCCTAATAATTAACCCATAACACCTGAGTAGGATCCGCTAATTAATTACTAGACTTTACTCTTTGCTTCAGTTCCTTAATCATGCTTTGAAAATACTTAGTGAAATTACGAGCCATTTTTTTTTTAAACATAATTGAAAACGTGAGCCCGCTTAACGTGAATGATTTAGCAAAATTTAAAAGACACATAGGAATTTACAAACATCACATCATAATATATTGGCTCCATCATAGGCATCCATAATTACATATCATATAGATATTTTGCCTACCAACAGTAATAAGACTAAGTGTAGGCAATCTAATAAAACATAAATAATATATGGATGGAAGGACATCCATTAATGGCACCTAGTAATAACACTCCAGGGATAGGGGATAGATATCTGAAATATACGAGTGAAACTAGCAGGATTTAAGTTCAGTGACCGTGATAGCCTCAATGTGATTCACGAACGCTTCCTCCCGTTTTTGAAGACGAGATGGAAAGAAAATAGAGGGAGTGAGAAACTTATAAAAAGAATCTCAGTAGGGTACTCACCTCATGATGCATTGTGTCATCATCATCGTCCCCAGGAACCTCGGTTATTATGAAATAGTGAGCATGCTAAGATTGATTTATTAAGTTCGATACTTTACGAGGTTCGTCCTTTTAATCATGCGTCTTATAATGCATCATAAACTTAGCATGTCATGTTTATAATGAACTTTTCCTTTCATATATAATAACATAGTTATGCATAAAATCACATCATATTCCTCATCATCATTTCATAATACTATGCATAGCAGAATATCATATTTCTCATCATCATCTCATAAATACTATGCATAGCAGAACATCATATTCACATAATGCATTTACTTAGTTTCTTAGGTGACTTAAAGTTACTTTCATCATCATTTTCCTGGGCCACTATACTTCACCCTTTTGGGAGTAATCTAGGTTATGAGCTCATACCTTGCTAGTCGTCACCAGCACATACTTATCCCTTTTGATAAGTAAAAATTCGTCTCTACCCTTTTGAGAGAACAGACTAGGGGGCAAGAATCACCTTTTCACCGCCTATAGTTTGATTGGGTCCAAAGGATCATTTTCTCATATATTTTGAGTCACCTTTAAGTCTTTGCATGTTATATCATAATACAATTCTTCATTCATAATCATCATAACATTTTCTCATTTATAGTCTTATGCCGAAATAATATATACCAACTGTAATCATGCATCTGGAGATTCCCAGGAAAGAGAGGTGGGTCACAATGGACACGCTTAAATACCAAATCTTTCCTTAGCCAGAATCTTTCCAAATTGCACTCTTACAGGAATACACTTTCTTCCAGGAATAGAATATGTCTTTATTTCATGCATAAGTTTTCATTGTTTGCAACAACAACTATAACATACAAACCAGGGAATCAATCAATGACACCAAATTCTTAATAAGCATCAAATCACATTTTAAGTACACATAAATTACTAGCTTCCCATAAAATTCTTACAAAGTTTTAAAACTCTTTTAGAACTAATTCTTTTTGTTAAACTTGAAAGAAGTCATAGGACTTTAGGCCTAACTTAACCATGGGACCGATTTATAACTTGAAAGAATGTTCATAATTAAATCTTTCACTTAAGATAAAAGGAGCAAGTCTTGAGCTTTAGAGATTTAGGTGACATCTTTGAATTATTACCATGCTATGCAACCTTATTTTAATCTTATCTTTATAAGGTGATAGCTTGGAATTATAAACATGATATGCAATTCCATTTCTTTATCTTTAAGATTTAAGGTGATAACTTGAAAATTAAACATGATGCAAGAACTTGTAATATAAACATGATGCAAGAAACTTGAGCGCGGAATCGCATAGGACTGAGGAGAGGGAGAAGAGAATCTTAAGCAACCGGAGCGCGGTAGTCCGCATAGGAACTGAGGGAAGAGAATTACATTTTTTTTAAGCTCCAATTCTCAAGACTTCTTAAAGAATAAATTCTTTAACTCCAATTATCTCATTTCTTTGCTTATGATTCATAAGCAAGTCTTTGAGCTCTAGGATTTTTAGGTGATGACATAAAATAAACATGCCATGCATTGATTCTTTAGCCATTATAAAATAAAGTGAGAGCATAAAATAAACATGAGATGCAACTTCTTTATTATCTTTAGAGATTAAGTGACAACTTGAAATTTAAACATGAAATGCAAGCTTGGAAATTTAAACATGAATATGCAAGTTCATTTATTCATTCTTGAGAATTTAGTGATGACAGAAAAAACATGGTTATGCAAGGCATAAACTTAAACATGGATGCAAGTTCATTTTATTTCTTTACTAGAGCTCCTCCAAGACTTTAGAGAAATATAAATTCAACCCATATATCTTAGCAAGACAAAGTGAAAAATACATCTTTCAAGTTCTAAACTCAAGATCATAAAAACATCATAAAAATATTATTCTTTAAAGTTTTGCATCAAGTGGAACTTTCAAGCTTTAGAGGCCTAACTTGTGATGGATTCACAACCCACCCTCAAGGTCCTCATCATCAAGCCATCATCTTAGTCCCACCTAGGCCATATGGCTGAATTGTTCAAAGAAAAAGGAAGAAGAAAACCAAATGAAAAACTAGAGAAAATCCATGAAATCATCATTTTGAACCAAGAACAACACTTAGCAAAGCATAGAAATAAACTTAAAACAACTCCCTACCTAATCTGATTTGAAGGAAAGGAAGAGAACTTGGTTTCCTTGAGTGAAATGAAAGAAATATTCTTGAAAACTTGAAGAAAGAATTCAGCCAAGAGGAGGAGGAAATGAGAGCTTTTGGTGCTCCTAAAACTAGAATTTGTGTAAGTTATGAACTAAGCATCTAAACTATCTTCAAGCATGCCTATTTATAGAGATTTTGCAGCTCATAAATGGACAAAGGAAGGAAAGAAATCTGACCAAAAATTAGAGAAAAAATAAGGAAGAAAAATCATTTTGTTTGGTGGCTTAAAACATGGAATCATGTTTCCATGTTTTCATGATTCTTTGTTTTCATTCTTTGGATTTTTGTGTAATAATTTTCTGACTTATTACTCAATAATTTCGTGCATTACAGCCTTGTGGAAGAGGATTTTGTGTGTTCCATGTATTTTTTAGGTGTAGGCAAGGTATTCATGCAATTTAGAGAATTTACGGTTAAGGGTTTAAGTGAATTACTAAGCAATTTGGGTGTTTTAAGCAATTTTAGGTTCTAATCAATCTAAATAAATAATTTTGACTCTAGATTAGTAATTAGAATTTAATAAGCTTTAATTTGAGCCTAATATTGCTTAGGTTCGTAAGACGAATCAAAATCTCAAAATTTGTAAAACTTGCATAAGAGAGGGGCAAAACGGTCATTTTACTTAAAAATTGCCCGAGACTACCCAAGCTTAACCAATGGTTAATCATGGCTTAAAAACACCTTTTAACACATTTTAGTGAGGTTCGGCTTAGTCGGCACGCAATTCGGAACCAAAAAAGGCTAAGGGCGTTTTGGTCATTTCGCGTTGAACTCAAAATTAGATTTTCTCCTCTATTAACACACATAACACAAACAATCCCTTATTAACATCAAAACATCCCCTTGAGGATGGGTGGGGCCCACGACTCATTTTCTAGTAAAATAACCTCAGGGCATTTTGGTCATTTTACACGTACATAAATTTGGGGTTTTGCAATACTTACACCAATTGCTCCTAACTTCTCTTCTAACGTTATATCCCTTTTA
>JAMLFY010000004.1:44710688-44852836 GCA_030441495.1 Dalbergia oliveri | reverse complement strand
TATGATGATTATGATTATGTTTATGATTCGCTTATCAAGAGGATAAGTAAGAACTAGTGACGACTAGTTAAGGTATGAGCTCATAGCCTAGTTTAAGGGGTGCGGTTACTATTATGATTGGTGTCACAAGTATGAGAAAAGGAAAGATGTTCAAGAGAAAAGTTACATGCCACTTATATGTTGATTGATAATTGTTTGATTTACTTAAAGTCCTCCATGCATCCATGAACTATTATGTTGCATACATGTATTAAGAATCATTATAAAAGACATGGACCTTGGATAAAAACCTTTGTGAAAACCTCATAATGAACTTATGCATGCTTAACCTTTTCATAATAAACCCAAGGTTCCTGGGACGTAAACGATGACACTAGGATAGAGGTTTTCCTCCTGAGATTCTTTAGCAAGAATTCTCACCCTCTTATCTTTCTTTCCGTTACGTCTTCACATCGATGGCGTCGTTCGTGATTTCATTGACCCGTCTACATGGGAGGTGCACTATGACCCGAGCATCAGTCCCCACTTCAAGGGTCATTGGGTGCGCATTTTTGCATACGTGGGACGCATTTGCCTTCATCTCCAGCTCTGGCTCGACCCGACTTCTCCCTTTGGCAACGACCTGATCTTTGAGGGGCAACCAGGTGACGGGCGGAACAGGTGCTCGACCCTCGTCCTCAGTGCATGATCATCGGAGTTTGTATCCCTCACACGCCGCTGCGAGACCTATGCGAGGACTCACAGGCCGATCCGTATTCGAAGATTCCGCCTCTTCGTGCCTTTGGCATCGAGAGGTAGCGAGGATATAGTCTCCGCGAGGCCTGTGAGGCGTGTCGTACCAGAGACACCCTCGCCGAGGTGGTCCGTCGCTCCGCCGGATCTGCATGCCCACGTCTCCTCTTCGATGGGCCACACCGAGGAGCTTTGGAGTTCGTAGGCTACATATCTCCGTCGGAGATTTGCGTCGTCCATAGCTCGAGGGAGGGGAGTCTAACTTGGGAGTATCTTTTGGGGTTGTTCCATGTATATTTTCATGTTTCGTATTTTATGTCATTATCCTGCAAGCTCTGCCCACTAGTATGGGTAAGACTTTATGCTTCTATTATATTTCTATTGTGATGTACTAAACTATATTATCTAATGTGATGAGGAATGATGTTTATGATGGATGTGTTCTTTAATGCTTATGTTCTGTATGTTTTATTTATTCTTCCGCTTCACGTTGTTTATGTTACGCGCAAAGGCTCGCACTTTGTTTTATATAAATCATTTCAAAAAAAAATTACCCGTATTTTCCGCTAAGTATTTTATAAATGAATTTAAAGAGAAGTAATAACTAATAATTAGTCTTGATACGTCCTAGGCGTATTGGGGTTAAATATTAGGGTGTTACAATTTGGACTAACAAATGCCCGGCAACATTTCAAAATTTAATGAATGACTTATTTAGAAGAATGCTAGAAAATATGTGTTGGTTTTCTTTAATGATATTCCTGGTTTCCAGTGCATCATGGAAGGACCATCTTCGACATTTGGAGTAGGTACTAGATCAGCAAGAATAGCTTTATGCTAAACTCTCCAAATGTACATTCGATGCTAAGGAAATCAATTACTTGGGGCATTCAATTTCAGGCACAAGGGTGGCTATGGAAAGAATTAAAATTCAAGCAATCATTGATTGGCCACAACTAGGTAATCTCAAGTAACTAAGGGGATTTCTTAGTTTTTTGGGTTATTGAAAATTCATTAGAGGCTATGCTCAATTAACTAGTCCCTTGATTGATATACTCAAAAAAGACGCATTTGAATAGAACACTAAGGTTGAATAGGATTTTTGTGCACTTAAAAAAGCTATGACATCAGCACTTGTCCTTAGGTTGCCCAATTTTTGCAACATTTGAGTTGGAAACCGATGCTTTAGGCACGAGTTAGGACGGTTTACACAGCAAGGTCATCCAATTGCATATTTTTCAAAGAAACTAGCCCCTAGAATACAAAAGCAATCAGCATACATTCGTGAGTTATATGCAAATTCCTGAGGCCCTTGCTAAATTTTGGCATTATCTATTGGGCAGAAAGTTCATTTAAAAGACAGACCAAAAGAGCCTCAGTCTCTCTAACTCTAGTCTCCAAACCCCTAGGAGAAACGTGGTTGCAAAAATTTATTGGGTTTGATTTCAAAATCCAGTACAAACTAGGTCTTGTCTAGGAGCCTTGCAATAACAATGGCCTGAGCCATATAATCAATGGCTTGAAGATTAAAAGCTATTGTGAAGTCAGAAACTACCATTCAACACATTAGATAATAGTGTTCCATTAATTCTCCTTCCTGATAGTAATTATAATCTTAGAAATGAGATTTTGTAATGGAAAAACAAGTTGGTTATAGTTATCAACAACCCCATCAATGTGAAGTTACTCACTAAAATTCTGTTCCTCGAAGAGTGGAGGCCATTCTGGAGTGGCTAGAATGGTTGCAAGGGTGTGTTCCAGTTCTATTGGCTAATGATGCTCAATCACATTAAAGACTTTGTGCAAAAATATGTTGTATGCCAATAGGCCAAGCATCAAAACATTGCTCTAGCAAGGTTGCTCAATCCACTTCTAGTACCTAAGGGTTTGGGAAGACATTTGCATGGATTTATTGTGGGCCTACCCCTTGCACAACAACATTCTATCATCATGGTTATAGTAGATCGCTTATCAAAGTTTGCTCATTTTTTAGCACTAAAAGCTGACTTCAATAGTAGGATAGTAGCTCAAGCATTTCATTAGCCAGTGAAAATTCATGGCATTCCTAAGTCCATTGTGTTTGGCAGAAAGTCTTTATGAGCAACTTTTGGCAGAGGTTGTTTAAGCTATAAGGAACTATATTAGCAATAGTTCAGCCTACCATCCTCAGAGAAGGCCAATTTGAGACCTGAACAACACTAGAGATGTACCTAAGGTGTTTCTATTATGATCACCCTAAGGATTGGCTCAAGCTTCCAATATTGGTATAACACTTCTATACATCTCGGCATCTCTATGACCCCATGCCAAGCTTTACTTGGTAGAGAACCCCCTACATTGGTTAAGTTTGAGTTCAATAATAGTGATCCACATCCTTTTAGAGATTCCTAAGCAAAGGGATGATATCCTTGCTCAGTTGAAGTTCAATCTGCATAAGGCTTAAAATTGCATGATGTTACAAGCTAAAGGAACATAACTAATATTTCTTTTGAGGTGGGAGGCTTAGCCTTGGTCAAGCTTCAACCTTATAGGCAACAAGTCACTAGCCTTAAGGAAAAACCAAAAGTTGGGGCTTAGATACTTTGGCCCCTCAAAATAGTGAAGAAAATTAATGCGTAGCCTATAAGCTAGAATTACCTATAACTACCAAATCCACTCCGTGTTCCATGTTTCTCAACTAAAAAATTTCAAAGGTTGGTAAGGAGCAATTTTTGCCACTTCCTTTAACAACATCAGAATTGGGGCGTATTTTACGACTACCTCCTGTCATTGCTTTTCACACCACTTTGAAGGAAGGAGAACCTATTGATCAGATTCTCATTCAATTGGAAGGCACTTATTTGATGATGCTTCTAAGAGAATGTCAAAGATATCACTTTCATATCCAACATTCAACCTTGAGGATGAGGTTTTTTCAAATGAAGGGGGTAATGTAACTAACGGAAGGCAGAGTGGTCAATGAGCAAGGCCTAGAGTTGGTTATAAGCTTAACCGTGAGGCTTTGTGAAAGGAAAAGAAGCAAGGAGGAGCACTCGAGCTAGGCAATATAAGAAAGCTCGGACACTATGTGGCATAGGATTAATGTGGTATACTCCCATCCTTTTTCTAGTCCTCATCTTCTGTGAATTCCTCTTCCTTTCTTAGGTGTTTGTAACATCCTATGCCTGCTTTATAGATTGACGATTGTCCTAGAAACTAACACGGATCTTTTCAGCATACTTTGTCTTCACTCACACACCTCCTGGTAAAACTTTCAAAGGTCACCCATCCCAAAATTGCTCTAAGTCAAGCACGTTTAACCATGGAGTTTTTTAGTGATGGGCTACTAAAAAGAAGATGCATCTTGTTGGTGTATTTTCATCTATTAAGGATTTCAAAGAATCTGGGGCTCAACTTTTTGACTCTAGAGTTCGCCTTATGCCTGTTGTAGGGGTGATCCTGGAACACATGCTCTCCTTTTTAGAATTCCAACGCTCGTCTTTTGTCCGCATAGCTTTCTCGACTTCCTTGAGCATCCTATCCTTGATCCTCTAATCTATTCCGTATTTCCCTCATGACTTCCGGTCCAACATGCTTTGTTCCTTGGGCTCATACCAACATAAGGGTGATTGACACTTCTATCCATCTAGGGCTTCATATGGTGCCATACCAATGCTTGCATGATAGTTGTTGCTACATGCGAACTATTTAATGGCAAGTACTTATCCCAACTCCCTCTGGTCCAACACACATGCCCTTAATATATCCTCTAGGGTTTATATGGTCCTTTCTGATTGCCCATCTGTTTGAGGGTGGTATGTCGTACTCAAGCATAGCTTTGAACCAAATACCTTATGAAAGACTTCCCAAAAATGTGACGTAATCCGCGGATCACAATCCGAGGTTATCGTCGGCACTCCATGCAACCTTATGATCTCTTGGATATACAGCTGAGCTAAGTTATCCAATGAATAAGTCATTTTTATAGGCAAAAAGTGAGTCTACTTTGTTAGTCGGTCCATGATCACCCATATGGCGTCATGGCCAACTTGGGTCTTAGGTTGACCTATCACGAAATCCATTGAGATACTATCCCATTTCCATTCGGGAATGGACATGGGTTGCAACATCCCTGAAGGTTTTTAGTGCTCAATCTTCACCTTCTTGACAGACTAAGCATTTATTAACCCATGTGGCCACGTCTCTTCAACTTGGGCCACCATAACATCTTCTTCAGGTCTTGATACATCTTGGTAGTACTAGGATGAATGGTAAAATGGCTTTTATGAGCCTCCTCCAAGATCTCTTTTCAGAGGTCACCACTTGTCTGGTACACAAATTCGGCCCTCAAACCTTCATAGCTTATTTGCCTCTAGGGTGAAACCCTTTAACTTTCCTTCCTTCCTGCCTCTAGAGTCTCCTTAAACTCCATGTCCTCCTATTAGGCTTGAGTGACCCTCTTTGAAGTCACTCGTTCACTGAGATGGCACACCTTCATGCTCTTACTGGTCAATGTCATCCCCAAGTTTAGGTCCCTGAACTTCTCAATCAGCTCCACCTCTTCACCATCATATGAGACAAGTGTAGTGACTTTCAACTGAGGTGTCAACCACTACATTCGCCTTGCAGGGATGATAGTTCAGCCCAAAATCATAATCCTTCAAGAACTCCATCAATCTCCTTTGCCTCATATTCAACTCCTTCCAATCAAAGAGGTACTTAAGGCTCCTATGATCAGAGAACACCTTGAACTTCACTTTATACAAATGCTCCCGCCACACCTTCAACGTGAACACCACGGCGTAGCTCAAGGTCATGGGTAGGGTAATTTGCTCGTGAGGCTTGAGTTGTTCTGGATGCATAGGCTACCACCTGCCTATTTCTGCGTCAACACAGCCCAAAACCTTCCTCTAAGCGTCACAATACACCTTAAATGGTGTATTGGGGTTAGGCAAAACTAACACTGGGGTGGTGGTTAACTTCACTTTCAACTCCTGGAAGTTCTTTTCACACTTTGGAGTCCAAACAAAAGGGGCATTCTTCCTAGTGAGCTTGGCTGAGGGTAAAGATATCTTGGAAAATCCCTTAATGAACCTACAGTAATAACCAGCTAATCCCAAAAAGCTCAGTATCTCCCTCGTGGTAGGTCTCTCCTAGCTCATTACAGCCTTTGTCTTACTAGGATCCATTGCGATGCCTCCTTTTAACACTATGTGTCTTAAAAATTTCACTTCCTCCAAGCCAAAATTCACACTTAGATAGCTTAGCATACAACTTTTTCTCCTTTAAGATCTCTAAAACTAACCTTAGATGACGCTCATGCTCATGGGTCTTCGAATAAATGAGTATATCATCTATGAAAACAACCACAAACTGGTCTAAATAGGGTCTAAAGATCCTATTCATGAGTCCATGAACACAGCAGGAGCATTAGTCAACCAAACGACATCATCGTAAACTCAAAGTGGCCATACTATGTCCTAAAAGCAATCTTGGGTATGTTCTCATCCCTTACTCTGATTTGGTGATATCCTGACCTCAGGTCAATCTTATGAAACACCACCGCTCTTAACTGATCCATCAAATCATCAATCCTTGGCAGAGGGTACTTATTCTTCACTGTCACCGATTTAACTGCCTATAGCCTATGCAAAGCCTCATACTCCCATCCTTTTTTTTAACAAATAAGACAGGGCTCCCCATGGTAATGCACTTGGTCTCATAAACTTTTTCTCCAACAGCTCCTCTAACTACGCCTTTAACTCGGTTAGCTCTAAGGGTGACAATCTATAGGGTGCTATGGAGATAAGCCCCATTCCCAGGACCAACTTTATGGAGGACTCAATCTCTTACAGAGGGAACTTAGGTATCTTATAGGAATACCTCGGGATAGTCTCTTACTCCAGGCACCTTGTTAATATCTGGCTCAAAGTCTACTTCGCTAATGGCTAGGAGAACATATCCCTTACTCTCTTCGCCATAACAATTGACTTCTACAGCATTTAGATAAAGGCTTAAAGGTTTACTAGGCATGGGTAGGGAGAAGATAACAGACTTGGTATAACAACTTAACATTACACGGTTGGCGTGAGCCAATCCATGCCGAGAATTATGTCAGACCATGCATAGGCAAACAAACTAAATCCAGAATAAATGGTTTACTTTCAATAGTGAAATGACAATTCAAACAACACCTACAAGTCCTAACAGGTTTACAGTGGTGTAGAAACGTTGTAACATCTTAAAAATTATTTAAAAATTAATTTGAGCTTTATTAGTCATAATTTCAAAATATGACAGTTTAGCAACGATGAGGATGACCCAATGGACGTGTTAAAAAAAAAATTTATGGCCGGGATGAATAGTGACCTTGCGGGCCCTACCAAGCTCTAATAGCTGAAACTTTTGATTTGGACAGGAAATGTAGGACTGAAAAAAGAGGGTTAAGGTTAGAAATGATAAGGAATGAGAAGTTATACCTAGAATTAATTTCGGGCAATATCTAATTACCTGGGTACGTGTTTTACCCATTTGATAAAATTTTAATATGCGATTTCTAATACGAAAGATTGTTTAATCATTATAAATGGATAATGTATATCCATTCAAGCCAAGTGTAAGGCTAAGATTTAATGTTGAATTACAAGATCAAATCCTAGCCATTCATCTTGTTTTCTTAATTAAACAGTTATAGACTTTATATTAAACAATTCTTACAACCTAATATAATATCATTAAAAGCCACCAAATCTTATCATTGAAGCTACATATTCTTCAGCAAGACCAAAACAGCCACCATTGTTTCATCTTCAAAGAGCTTCAAACTTGATTTCAATCTCCCAAAATAATGGCCTAGATTTGCCAAAACATCAAACATCCTTCACAAAACTTAATCCATTTATCAATACCTACAAAACTAATCGATTAAAATTTCAATTCTCCATCAATCATCAGCTTGACATATCACTTCCTCACTGCTTAAGGAAGGTTTGGAGTTCAATTGGGAGTCCTCAAAGTGAAGAGAAAATCCATCGAACACCTTTGAAGTATAAAGCTCTAAAGATTTGCAAAGTAGGGTTTGTTGTCTTGTTTAATAAAATTCTGGTTCTGCAAATTTTGATAGTTTAAAATTGATGCTTACTAGTTCTATTCTTTTATTACACATATATATAGATGTATTTTCTTTGGTGGATTAGTTTGTTGTTGTGGAAACATCATTTTTTGCTAAAGAGATGTTAAACCTTACTTGCTGAATTTTTGATTTTCTGGAAATCAATTACCAGCACTTGTAATCGATTACCAAAACCCCAAATGTGCAAATAAGTGTGTTCTAAGCAAGATGAAATGGATTGGTGACTCTATATGCTTATGTGCTGTTTTATGCGAATGATGATTCCCTAGTATGCTATTTATATGTATATATTGTTGAGCATTGCATATGTATTAGCTGAGTTCGATCCTTGACTTTCGCATCCTGGGTAACAATATGATTACTGCTATTAGATGATAATTGGTAATATGCTTATTAAATATGTGCAAAAGATGTGAATGCATATATGAATAAATGATATGAGGATATTGTGGCATCATGAGATTATGATTGATTGGTTAAGATGCATGATCCATGAAAGCTATGAACATGATATGTTTTATGTTAAATTATGATTACATACTCACATTTCATCTCTAATTAACATGCCAATATAAAGGTGACATAAAACACATGGAAATGATCCTCTAATTCTCCAGAATTAAAGGTTAAGAGAGGTGATCCAATAAGATGACCCTCTAGACTTAAGGAATTAATGGTTATGAGAGGTGAACCAAAAGGACCCTTTAGACTCCAGGAATTAATGGTTATAAAAGGTGATCCTATGCCCCCTAACCCACATTCTGGGAGTTAGGAATTTAGCTTACCAGAGGATAAGTGTAAGACTAGTGACAACTAGTTTAGGTATAAACTCATAACCTAGAACTCTCAAAAGGGAGAGTATTAGGTGACCCAAGGAAAAGAGAATAAGAAGTTTAAGTTAACTAAAAGAATGAATTATGTTGGAATAAATTGCATTCATTATGCTATTCAATGTGATCCTATGATATCTCGCTTATGGCATTGACATGCATCCATGATTTAGTATGCTGCACTCATGCATTAAGATTCATGCTAAAATGAACGGGTCTTGGTTAACGGTATTTGAAACTAATAAATAAACCCCAATGCATATGCCCACTAATTTCATAATGAAACCGAGGTTCCTGAGGACGTAGTTAACCATGATTTAGCAGGTAACCTGACCACCAAGAAAAGCATAAGATTATGTTTCTTGAGCTAAAATAAATATGGTTTGTCAGGAAAGTAAACCTAACTACTAAGGAAAGCATAAGGTTTATAATTCTTAAGGAGAAAGTAAATCTGGTTTGTCAGGGAAAGTAAACCTGACTACCCTTGAATTGAGTAGAGAAAGTAAACCTGACTAGGAATAGGTCTCTATGAGAATTGGAGAAAGTAAATCCAATGATCATGTATTGAAATGAACTAGTCCTAAAATATAGTCTATTACCCCTAAAGTAGTTTTTTTTATCTTATGTGCTAAGTAAAGAATTTTAGTATCAATATTGAGACCAATATGTTAAGTTGTGATTTAAGGTATAGGGTTTATATAAGTTTATGTGAAAATGATTCATTATGAACCTCGAATTTTGGTACCCAATGTGAGAAGTTGTGATTGAATAATAAAAGCTACCCACTTCGAAAGGATGATTTTAGAACTTTAAAATGAATATTTAATATGTATTGTATCATCACATTTTCTTGATAAACTGAAATGGCTAGGATGATGATGATGACATTAATAACCTACTTGGAATTTCAGAATTCTCACACCTTGTTTGTGTTTCTATGTTATCTCCAGGTTGATTCAGAGAATAGTGAAGCAGCTACAAGGAAGATTAAATTGAAATTTCTATAGTTTAGTTATAGGAATTTGTACTATATATATATATATATATATATATATATATATATATGTGTGTGTGTGTGTGTGTGTGTTGTAAATGTAGTAAAGAATAGATGTGAACTAAAGCTCATAGAAGAGCTTCCTTTTGTACTTGACTTGTATTAAATAAATACGTTGTTTCTTGCTATATATTTTGATAGAACCACGAGTTAGTTAATACATGATTAACCGATTCTGGCTATAGATAATTAAGAAAGATTCACAAATCTATAAGTAACAACCCTTGAGTATGATGCCATGACTTAAGGATGAGGTTGTGCTTGGAAGGATGTTACATTATGGTATAGAGCAATTCATCCTAGTAGAACCTTAAGGAATGGACTGGCTATGCTTCCTTAGTAAATGTCAAGCATTATAATTCTATATATGTGTATGGTTGGTTGAGAATGTTGTGGGTTGTTGCCATACTGAGCTTGGTATTAAGCCTATCAACTCAATAATTCTCGTTTCATGTGACAAGGGATGACTTCAAATTGGCATACTAGGAATAGTGTTGGAGACGAAGCGGGTATGATGGACACTTTCCATGAGATGGCGGCTCCATGAGAGATAGCTGGCAGCCAACACGATGATGGAAAGGTTGGATCGATATGCCGAAGGAAATCTAGTTTGGAATCTTGGAGGAGCAGAAGTGGACATAGAATACTAGAAGTTCGGAGTTAGGAAGGCAAACCCTTCCCCATTTTGAGGCGCTTTTGATCCAAATAAAGCAGAAGAATGGATCAAAGCTATGTAGAAGAATTTCAGCTTTTTCCCTAGAGACCCAAAAAGTTGCATTTGCTACTTACATGCTAGAAGCGAATAGAATTTTGGTGGGTTAGCACCAAGGGGTTATTTGAAGCTTCTTAGACTGAAGTTACTTAGGAAGTGTTTAAGGAGGCTTTTTATCACAAGTATTTTCCGCTTCTCTGAGGAATGCAAAAGAGTTGGAGTTCATGGCACTCAAGCAAGGGTCCATGAGTGTAGCTGAGTCACAGCCAAGTTTGAAGAGCTTTGCAAGTTTTCTACTATCTATGTAATCCAATGAAGCTTGGAAGTGCATAAAGTATGAAGGAGGGTTACGTGAGGACATTGAAGTTGCTGGGACTCTTAGAGATCCGGGATTATGCAACCTTGGTAAACAAGTGCCGTCATGCAAGGACTCCAACAAGAAGTTAGCAATCACCCAATCTGCTAAGGACCTTTCTAACAAAAACTCCATTTCAAGACCAAGAGTATGAGCATGACAAGCCCTTGAAGAAGAGGTTTTAACCAGGTCCACATAAGGATAAACAACAATAACAGTCATGGGAATAGACTTTGCTTGACTGGACAAAATGTGTGCTATCATTACGAAAAGCCAAGACACAAGATTTGGGAGTGCCTAGATAGGCATTCAAAACCAACCACAAGCCACAATAACAAAGTAGGTTCTTCACCATAAGTGCTGAAGGGACGTCACCACCCCATAATTTGACCTATGGTAGGAACGTTTAGAATTTGATTAAATTGTTTGAACCCTGTGTGAATTCCTTGTTTGATTTAGGAAATTAGTCTTTTGAAATTGTAACACCCTAATAATTAACCCAATACACCTAGCATTGATTAATTACTAGACTTTACTCTTTGCTTCAGTTCCTTAATCATGCTTTGAAAATACTTAGTGAAATTACGAGCCATTTTTTTTAAAACATAATTGAAAACGTGAGCCGCGCTTAACGTGAATGATTTAGCAAAATTTAAAAGAGACATAGGAATTTACATTCACCATATCATAATATATTGGCTCCATTATACAGCATCCATAAGTACACCATAATATATATACATAATAACCTCACTCGTACATTCCCATATTAAACAAATACATCAAACTAGAATGCATAAGACAACATATGCACTTAAAGTAAATAACCTTAAAAGCCGAGGAGAGCTATCCTAAAACTAGGGTATATGATCACGCTCAAATCTATTAAGAACTTTCTACGGCCACTGCCCTGAAATGGTGGAATATATCCTATCTATTGACGAATTCCTTTAGAAAGGGACACACGAGATGTCCTGGGCTGAGGACGCATAGATGGTCTTCATGCCAATCTTGGCTACACCAGAGTTTCCTCACTACCCTCTCACACGCGGGGGTAGGGAGCGGAGCTCTCCGAATATATATGAGTAGGGGTATCCTCTAATGGATCCGTCTCAGAATACCTCATTTGAGGGACATAATCGGGAATACCATGGACGGCCGATGGCGGAGTAAGAACGTAGCATCTTTCATCATGTGGACGGACGTGCTCAAAAACCATTTTGTCACCATACGGAGAGACGGGAAAACGATAACTAGGAACGGGGTGTGCAAATGGACGTCCAAATGAAAACAAAAACACGACCGCGCACCTCCCTTCAAAGTGATATGAACGATGCTCCGGGTCGTAGTGAAATTCCCATGTAGGGTATTAGCATATAGGAGGAATGTTGCCATCGGTATCTGAAGACAATGACGGAAATAAAGAAAGGGAGTGAGAATCTTGCTAAAGAATTCTCAGTAGGGTATCTCCTTCTATAGTGTCATCATCAAAGTCTCCAGGAACCTGGAGTTATTATAAAATAGTGAGCATGCTAAGATTCATTATTAAGTTCAGAAAAGTACTTTACCGAGGTTCGTCAATTTTTAAATCATGCATCTTATAATGCATCATAAACTTAGCATGTCATATTTATAATGAACTTTTCCTTTTATCAACGCATCATATTCCTCATCATCATATCATAATAACATGCATAGAAGAACATCATATTTCATTTCTTTAGTGCTTTAGGTGACTTAAAATCTTATCATCATCATTATTTTCCTTGGGGACCGCCCTATACTCCACCCTTTGGGAGTAATCTAGGTTATGAGCTCATACCTTACTAGTCGTCACTAGCATATACTTATCCCTTTTGATAAGTTAAAATCCAATTCTACCCTTTTGAGAGAACGGTTTAGGGGCAAGAATCACCTTTTCACCACCTATAGTCTGATAGGTCCAAAGGATCATTTCCTCATAAATTTAAGTCACCATTAAGTCTTTGCATGTTATATCATAATACAATTCTCAACTCATAATCATTCATAACATTTCTCGTTTATAGTCTTATTGGAATAATATATATACCAAATGTAATCATGTATCTGGAGATTCCAGGAAAGAGGTGGGTCACAAATGGACACGCTTAAATACCAAGTCTTTCCTAGCCAGAACCTTTACAAATTACACTTTTACAATAATATACTTTCTTCCAGCAACAAGGGTAAATTTTTAAATAACAAAAATATTTCATTATTTCATGCATAAGCATTCTCATTATTTGCAATAGCAACTATAACATGCAAGTCCAGAAATCATTCAATGACGTCAAATACTTAATAAGCATCAAATCACTACATAGACTTATCATTTAAATCATCAAAGAGGCATCATCATAAATCCTTATGAAAAGCTGTCTTAAACAACCAAAACTCTAGAATTGGGCAACCTTAACTATTGAACTAATTAATTATGCATCTAAGGGACTTATTACCATCAATTATAAGTCCTAAGAACGTTATTAGACTATATGGGGCAACATAGACAGTAAGTTGTTCTTAAGGTTTTACGTGTGCTAGAAGTTGCGTTTTTAACCCTTTCTCATTCCGGCTTTCCTTATGATGCTAAAATTAATTACTAAACCAATTATGAATCATTCTCCCTTATCTAAACATGATAAAATCTGGTTCTTAAGATCACTAAAGGCTCTAGACAGAATACATAAATTCATTATCTAAAGTTCTAGAAATCTTGCTTTTATGGTTTTCTAGTTGCTAGTTTCATTTTTAGTGTTTGGGATCAATCCTACACTAATTGTTACCAAATTTTTCGTGGCTTAACCAATCTTAGACAGAATTATATTCTACTAAAACAGATTTGGCAGTGGCTAAACTTAAAGAGATCAAAGACTAGCTAAATTCAAGCTTTACGGTTGTTTTATATAGCTAGTTTTTCTTCTAACTTGCATAGAATTGTTTCCTTATCAATAAACATAATAATCACAACTTTAAACATATTAAATCATCATCATACATTGGTAATAAACTCAGATCAGTGGCTGAATCATGAATCTCATAAAATCATATTTTAAGTGTACATAGAATACTAGTTTCTTGTAAAATCTTTGCAAAGCCTTAAAACTCTTTTAGAAACTAATTCTTTTTGCTAAACTTGAAAGAATCTTCATGATTAAAATTCTTACTTAAGATAAAAGGAGCAAGTCTTGAGCTTAAAAGATTTATGTGATATCTTAGAATTATAAACATGCTATGCAACCTCATTTTAATCTTGTTATTATAAGGTGATAACTTGGAATTATAAACATGATATGCAAATCCATTTCTTTAACTTTATGATTTAAGGTGATGACTTGAAAATTAAACATGATATGCAAGATTTGAAATATAAACATGATGCAAGAACTGGAGCGGTGGTAGTCGCATTGAACCAATGGAGGGAGAAGAGAATCTTAAGAAACAAATGACGTAATCCGCATAGGACCAAGTGAGGGAGACGAGAATTCTTATTAAGCTCCAAACTCAAGACTTCTTAAAGAATGAATTCTTTAACTCCAATAATCTTAAGAAAATTGAAATGGGCTTTAGAGTTCTTATTTCTTTGCTTGTAATACGAGTCTTTGAGCTCTAGGATATTTAAGTGATGACATAAAAATAAACATGCCATGCGTTGATTCCTTTAACCATTATAAAATAAAGTGAGAACATAAAATAAATATGAGATGCAACTTCTTTATTATCTTTAGAGATTAAGTGACAATTTGAAATATAAACATGAAATGCAAGCTTGAAATTTTAGACATGAGATATGCAGGTTCATTTATTCATTCTTGAGAATTCAGTGATGACATAGAAAATAAACATGGTTATGCAAGGCATAAACTTAAACATGGATGCAAGTTCATTTTATTTCTTTACTAGAGCTTCTTCAAGACTTTAGATAAATACAAATTCAACTCAATATATATATATTAGCAAAACAAAGTGAAAAATATATCTTTCAAATTCTAAATTCAAGATCTTTATTTTTGCATCATAAAACATCATTATTTAAAGTTTTGCATTAAATGGAATTTTTAGGCTTTAGAGGCCTAACTTGTGATGGATTTACAACCAACACTCAAGGTCCTCATCATCAAGCCATCATTTTATTCCTTCTTAGGCCATTTGGCCGAATGCTTAAAGGAAAAATAAGGAAAGAAAAACTAAAATTTTAAAGCTTTAGAAACTAGTGAAACCTTCAAGTTTTAGAGGTTTAACATGTGAAGGCTTTGCAACCAACACTCAAGAACCTCATCATCAAACCATGGTCTCATCATAATCTAGGCCATAAGGCCGAAATGTTTTTAGAAGAAAGAGGAATACAAAATCGAAATGGAAATCTAGATGGAAATCCGTGAAATCATCATTTTGAGCTAGAAACATAACTTGTCACAGCATAAAATGAACTTAGAAACAACACCCTACCTAATTTTATTTGAAGGGAAGGAAGAGGACTTGGTTTCCTTGAGTGAAATGAAAGAAAATCTCCTTGAAAAGTTGAGAGAATTCAGCCAAGGAGGAGGAAGAAAGAAAGCTTTTGGTGCTCCTAAAAACTAGAATTATGTAAGTTATGAAACAAGGCATCTAACACTACCTCAAGCATGCCTATTTATAGAGATTTTGAAGCTCATAAATGGCCAAATGAAGGAGCAAAGCTGGCGGATTTTTCAGATGACAAAGGGAGGAAAACATGGATTTTAGACAAAGTTGCATGAAATTAAGGAATTATGTTTCATGTGACATTTTGGCACTTTGTTTTAGTGCATCATTTGAGTAATAATTCTGATGTATTATTGCTCAAATAATTCGGCCATTACAGCCTCATGGAAGAGGATTTTGTGTGTTCCATGTATTATTTAGGTGTAGGTAAGGTATCTTGCAATTTAGAGAATTTACGATTAAGGGCTTAGGTGAATTAGTAAGCAATTTGAGTATTTTTAAGCAATTTTGGGTTCTAATCAATCTAAATAAATAATTTTGACTCTAGATTAATAATTATAATTTAATAAGCTTTAATTTGAGCCTAATATTGCTTAGGTTTTGTTACACGAAACGAAATATCAAAATTCGCAAAACTCCACAAAGACAAGGGCAAAATGGTCATTTCACTCAAAAACTACCCGAGGCCACCGAGCTTAACCAATGGACAATCATAACTTAAAAACATGTTTTAAAACATTTTAGTGAGGTTCGGGTCAAGTCGGCACGCAATAAAATTAAAACGGCCGCAGGGGTGTTTTGGTCATTTTGTCCAAGCTCAAAATTAGATTCTTCTCCTCTATTAACACACATAACACAAACAATCCCTTATTATCATCAAAACATCCCCTTGAGGACGGGTGGGGCCCACGATCCTCATTTTCTGAGTAAAATAACCTCAAGGGCATTTTGGTCATTTTACACGTACAAAAAATCGGGGTTTGCAACTCTCGCACAAATCGCCCATAACCTCTTTTCTAATGTTATATTCCTTATTTGAGGATTGTTCGGTTCTAATTTTATGTAAGAATTACTTAGGGTAATTTGGTAATGACAGTAAAAATTAGGGCATTACAGAAATCGTTTTCAAATGAATTTTCAGAGCAAAATTCTTTTTAAGGTGGGTGATAATATAACACCCTACAAATTATTTAAAAATTAATTTGAGCTTTATTAGTCATAATTTAAAAAATTGCAGTTTAGCAACAATGACGATGGCCTAACGGACGTGTTAAAATTTTTTTTTCGAGGAGTGAATAGTGACCTTAGGCCGTACATCAAAACTCTGAGATTAAGAGACCAAGAATGTCCAAACTAAAAGAGAGGGTTAAGGTTAGAAATGATAAGAAATGAGAAGTTATACCTAGAATTAATTTTGGCAATATTAATTACCCGGGTACGGTGTTTACCCGTTCGATAAAATTTTGGTGTGCGATTTCTAACAGGAAGATTGTTTAATCATTGTAAATCGATAATGTACATCCATTCAAGCCAAGTGTAAGGCTAAGATTTAATCTTGAATTACAAGATCAAATCCTAGCCATTCATCTTGTTTTCTTGGTCAACAGGTATAGACTTTATATTAAACAATTCTTACAATCTAATATAATATCATTAAAAGCCACCAAATCTTATCTTTGAAGCTACATATTCGGCAAGAGGAGACCAAAACAGCCACCATTGTTTCATCTTCAAAGAGCTTCAAACTTGATTTCAATCTCCAAAATCATGGCCTAGATTTGCCAAAACATCAAACATCCTTCACAAAACTTACTTCATTCATCAATACCTACAAAACTAACCGATTAAAATTTCAATTCTCCATCAATCCTCACCTTGACATATCACTTCCTACTGCCTAAGGAAGGTTTGGAGTTTAATTGGAGTCCTCGAAATGAAGACAAAATCCCTTGGAACACCTTTGAAGTATAAAATTTTGGTTCTTGCAAATTTTGATGGTTTAAAATTGATGCTTTTCTGGTTTTATTCTTAGATTACACATATGTAACGCTCCAATTTTTCCTGTCATTAGGAATTACCGAATTACCATAGGTAAATATTATATAAAATTTGAGACCAAACAATCCTTAATAAAGGAATATAATGTTAGAAGAGAAGTTAGGAGCAATTCGTGCAAGTATTGCAAACCCAGAATTTCTACGTGTAAAATGACCAAAATGCCCTGAGGTTATTTTACTAGAAAATGAGGATCATGGGCCCCACCCGTCCTCAAGGGGATGTTTTGATGTTAATAAGGGATTGTTTGTGTTATGAGTGTTAATAGAGGAGAAGAATCCTAATTTTGAGCTTCGACGTGCGAAATGACCAAAATGCCCTCCGGTTGTTTTAACCCGATTGCGTGCCACTTAGCCGAACCTCACTAAAATGTGTTAAAAGGTGTTTTTAAGCCATGATTAACCATTGGTTAAGCTCGGGTGGTCTCGGGCAATTTTTAAGTAAAATGACCGTTTTGCCCTCTTTGTGCAATTTTACAAATTTTGAGATTTTTGATTCGTCTAACGAAACCTAAGCAATATTAGGCTCAAATTAAAGCTTATTAAATTCTAATTATTAATCTAGAGTCAAAATTATTTATTTAAATTGATTAGAACCTAAAATTGCTTTAAAACACTCAAATTGCTTACTAATTCACCTAAGCCCTTAACGTAAATTCTCTAAATTGCATGAATACCTTGCTTACACCTAAATAATACATGGAACATACAAAACCCTCTTCCATAAGGCTGTAATGCATGAAATAATTCAGCCATAATCATTAGAATGATTTTCACTAAAACAAAATGCCAAAAAATTCCCTAAAACATGGCATAAAACATACCTTAAACAAGAAATGATTTTCCTCCCTTTGTTCCCCATAAAAAATCCAAAAATTATGCCTCCTCCTTTTGTCCATACATGAACTTAAATCCTCTATAAATAGGCATGCTTAAGAAGTCTTAGATGCTTGCTCAAAATTGTACACATTTCTAGTTTTTCCAAAGCACCAAAAGCTCTCATTTCCTCCTCCTCTTGGCTGAATTCTTTCTTCAAGTTTTCAAGAATATTTTCTTTCATTTCACTCCAAGAAACCAAGTTCTCTTCCTTTCCTTTAAATCAGATTAGGTAGGGAGTTGTTTTTAAGTTTATTTCTATCCTTTGCTAAGTGTTGTTCTTGGTTCAAAATGATGATTTCATGGATTTTCTCTAGTTTTTCCATTTGGTTTTCTTCTTCCTTTTTCTTTAACCAATTCGGCCATATGGCCTAGGTGGGACTAAGATGATGGCTTGATGATGAGGACCTTGAAGGTGGGTTGTGAATCCATCACAAGTTAGGCCTCTAAAGCTTGAAAGTTCCACTTGATGCAAAACTTTAAAGAATGATGTTTTTATGATGATTTTATGATCTTGAGTTTAGAATTTGAAAGATGTATTTCTCACTTTGTCTTGTTAAGATATATATATTGAATTTGTATTTCTATAAAGTCTTGAAGGAGCTCTAGTAAAGAAATCAAATGAACTTGCATCCATGTTTAAGTTTATGCCTTGCATAATCATGTTTACTTTCTATGTCATCACTAAAATTTCAAGAATGAATAAATGGACTTGCATATTCATGTTTAAATTTCCAAGTTTGCATTTCATGTTTATATTTCATGTTGTCACTTAATCTCTAAAGATAATAAAGAAGTTGCATCTCATATTTATTTTATGTTCTCACTTTATTTTATAATGGCTAAAAGAATCAACGCATGACATGTTTATTTTTATGTCATCACCTAAAGATCCTAGAGCTTAAAGACTTACCCAAGTATCATAAGCAAAAAAATAAGATTATTGGAGTTAAAGAATTGATTCTTTAAGAAGTCTTGAGATTGGAGCTTAAAAAGATGTAATAATAATTCTTCTCCCTTCACCGGTCCATGCGATTCCGTCGCTCAGGTTTCTTAAGATTCTTCTCCCTCCACTGGTCAGTGCGGACTACCGCCGCTCAGTTTCTTGCATCATGTTTATATTTCAAGTTCTTGCATCATGTTTAATTTTCAAGTCATCACCTTAAATCTTAAAGATAAAGAAATGGATTTGCATATCATGTTTATAATTCCAAGTTATCACCTTATAATGACAAGATTAAAATGAGGTTGCATAGCATGTTTATGATTCAAAGATATCACATAAATCTCTTAAGCTCAAGACTTGCTCCTTTTATCTTAAGTGAGAATTTTAATTATGAAGATTCTTTCAAGTTTAGCAAAAAGAATTAGTTTCTAAAAGAGTTTTAAAGCTTTGCAAGGATTCTACGGGAAACTAATATTTTATATTCACTTAAAATGTGATTTTATACAATTATATGAGGTTCATGATTCGGTTTCTGATATGAGATTAGCACCAATAAATGATGATGATATAATATGTTTGGAGTTGTGATAATTATGGTTTATTGTTAAGAGAATGATTCTATGCATGTTAGTGACAAAACTAGCTTCCTAGAACAACCGTAAATCTAGAATTTACCTAGTCTTTGACCCCTTTAAGTTTATCCAATGCCAAATCTGTTTTAGTATGTTTTAATTTTGTCTAAGATTAGTTAGCCACAAAAACTTGGTATCAATTAGTGTAGGATTAATAGAACACTAAAAATGAAACTAGTAACTAAAAAGTAAAAGCAAGATTTTTTTAGAACTCTAAAGAATGAAATTTATGCATTCTGTCAGAATTATCAACAACTATAAGAACCAGACTTTATTATGTTTAGATAAGGGAGAATAATTCATAATCGGTTTAGTAATTAATGTTACCATCGTAGGGAAAGCTGGTAGTAAGAAAGGGTTAAAAACGCAACTTCTAACACATCGTAAAACCTTAAGAATAACTTACTGCCTATGCTGCCCCATAGAGTTTAATAATGTTCCTAAGCCATATAATTAATTGTAATAATGGTAATGAATCCCTTAGATGCATAATTAATTAGTTTGGCAATTGAGGTTACCCGATTCTATAGTTTCGGTTGTTTAACATAGTTTTCGATAAGGATTTATGATGATGCCTCTTTGATGTTTTAAGTGATAAGTCTATAAAGTGATTTGATGCTTATTAAGTATTTGATGCCATTGAATGATTCCTAGCTTGCATGTTATAGTTGCTGTTGCAAACAATGAAAATGCTTATGCATGAAAGAAAGAAATAATCTCTGTTATTTAAAAAATTACCTTTGTTTGGAAGAAAGTGTACTACTGTAAAAGTGTAATTTGGAAAGGTTCTACTAGGAAAGACTTGGTATTTAAGTGTGTCCATTGTGACCCACCTCTTTCCTGGGAATCTCCTAGATGCATGATTTTAGTTAGTATATATTATTCCATCATAAGACTATAAATGAGAAAATGTCATGATGATTATGAATTGAATTATGATATAACATGCAAAGATTTAATGGTGACTTAAATGTAAGAGGAAATGATCCTTTGGACCCATCAGACTATAGGTGGTGAAAAGGTGATTCTTGCCCCCTAGTCCGTTCTCTCAAAAGGGTAGAGATGGAATTTTACTTATCAAAAGGGATAAGTATATGCTGGTGATGACTAGCAAGGTATGAGCTCATAACCTAGATTACTCCAAAAGGGTGGAGTATAGGGTGACCAGGAAAATGATGATGGAAGTAACTTTAAGTCACCTAAGGAACCAAGTAATGCATGATGTAAATATGATGTTCTTCTATGCATAGTATTTATGATATGATGATGAGAAATATGATGTTCTTCTATGCATGGTATTTATGATTTGATGATGAGAAATATGATGTTCTTCTATGCATAGTATTTATGATATGATGATGAAGAATATGATGTGTTGATAAAAGGAAAAGTTCATTATAAACATGACATGCTAAGTTTATGATGCATTATAAGACGCATGATTAAAACCGACGAACCTCGGTAAAGTATATTTTTGAACTTAATTAATCAATCTTAGCATGCTCACTATTTCATAATGAAACCCAGGTTCCTGGGGACGATGATGATGACACAATGCATCATGAGGTGAGTACCTACTGAGATTCTTTATAAGTTTCTCACTCCCTCTATTTTTCTTTCCATCTCGTCTTCAAGAAACGAAGGAAGTGTTCATGATTCACATTGAGGCTTTCACCTGGTAGCTGAACTTGATCCTGCTAGTTTCACTCATATATTTCAAATATCTATCCCTATCCCTGAAGTGTTATTACTAGGTGCCATTAATGGATGTCCTTCCATCCATATATTATTTATGTTTTGTTAGATTGCCTACACCTAGTCTTATTTTGTTGGTAGGCAAAATATCTATGTGATATGTAATTATGGATGTCATATGATGGAGCCAATATGATGTGTTTCTTCATGATATGTCTATTCGTTTTCTGCTTTATCTTGATTAACGTTCATGTTATGCGCGGCTCACGTTTTCAATTATGTTTTAAAAAAAAATGGCTCGTAATTTCACTAAGTATTTTCAATGCATGATTAAGGAACTGAAGCAAAGAGTAAAGTCTAGTAATTAATCAGATCCTGCCTAGGTGTATTGGGTTAATTATTAGGGTGTTACAACATATATATAGATGTATTTTCTTTGGTGGATTAGTTTGTTGTTATGGAAACATCATTTTTTTGCTAAAGAGATGTTAAACCTTACTTGCTGAATTTTCGATTTTCCTATTGGTAGTGGTTTTCAGAATTTCTGGCACAATTCTATATAGTTTTATGTGCTATAAAAATTATATGTTGAAAGTAACATCTTAAGGCAACTCTAGAATTTTCATGAGACATAATAAAGGCTCTGACTACCTAAAAAAAATCATAACTGAGACTATATGTGTTGTTTGAATCTCTAGTCTTGAAGCTGTGAATTTTTCTAATTTTTTTAACATAGCAAATGATTGATTTTTCCTTGAAATTTTTATAGGGTGTTGACAACATCTGAAAGTGTAACCATGATTTTTGTTCTGAACTTATTCAATCATTTGCTAGGGTGAAAAATTATGAGACCTGGTTCTAAGATTAGTATAAGTGGTCTCTGACCACCAAATTTGTTTAATTTTGTTAGCATAGTTAGAGAAGTCTTTTTACTCTGAAATTTTCACAGTATCTAAAGGACATATTGAGGTGTCATATAGAATTTTGGTAGCCTCTGAATTGAGGGTTTGACTTCTAAATAAAATTGTGTTGCTTAAGTGAATTCTCCATGTGAGATTGTGGGAGTGCCTTGAACTAATGATATAATGACTTGATTCAACTATGATGAATATGAATGTGAATAATTGAGCATGTGAAATTATTGATGAAGTTAGGCATACATAGATATGAATGCTTATTATAATTGCTCATATGCGAAAGAAAAACATAAGATTATGTTTCTTGGGCTAGAGAAAGTAAATTGGTTTGTAGGGAAAGTAAACCTAACTACCAAGAAAAGCATAAGGTTTATAATTGTTGGGCAGAAGAAAGTAAATTCAGTTGTGGGAAAGTAAACCTGACTACCCTTGAATTGAGTCGGGCAAAGTAAACCTAACTAGGAATAGGTCTATGTGAGAATTGGAGAAATTAAATTAAATGATCATATATTGGAATAAACTTAGATCCTGAAAATACAATTTATTACTCTAAAGTAGTCTTTTATCTTATATGCTACGTGAAGAATTTTAGTATCAATATTGAGACCAATATGTTAAGTTATGATTTAGCAGTATAGGGTTTATATGAAGTTGAGTAGTATGATATGAGATTGAATAATAAAAGCTACCTACTTCAAAAGGATGATTTTAGAACTTTAAAATGAATATTTAATATGTATTGTATGATCACATTTTCTTGATAAACCAAAGTGGTTGGGATGATGACGATGACATTATGATTATGTATCTTGGGGATACCGTCCTGGAATTTAGAATTTCACCCCTGCTTGTTTGTGTTTCGTGTCGCCTCAGGTTGATTCCAAAGAATAGTGAAGCAGCTACAAGGAAGATTAAATTGAAATTTTTATAGTTTAGTTATGGGACTATATCTGCTATACATAGTTATATATATATGTTTGTAAATGTAGTAAAGAACAAATGTGAATTAAAGTTCATAGAAGAGTTTCCTTTATTCTTGACTTGTATTAAATAAATACGTTGTTTCTTGCTATATATTTTGATAGAACCATGAGTTAGTTAATACACAATTCAACGATTCTTGCTATAGATAATTAAGAAAAGTCGCAAATCTATAAGTAACAATGTGAGTACAATGCCATGACTTAAGGATGAGGTTATGTAACATCCTAGTTTTCTTTAGATATTAATTGAGGAAAACTTAATAGGAATATTAGAATTCTGGCAGGAACAATTGTGATGAGAATGACTCCATGAGGGAGCACAAAAAAAAAAAAACGTGAATAGTACTTGGGGCCCAGGCCTCCGGACGGAAGCTGGGATTAAGACAGGAGGTGCCCGAAGTTAAGAAAATATGAGAATAAGATTAGGAATGTGTGGGAACGATAATTTTATACCTAGAATTAAATTTCGGGTAATATCGGTTAATGGGTACGTTTACCCGTTCGGTAAGATTTCGGTGTGTGGTTTTTAACACCGAAAGACATTTCCATCACTACAACTAAATAATATCCCCAAATTAAGACAAGTGGAAGGCTAGGATTCAATCTTGGAATCCAAGATCAAATCCTAGCCATCCATCATAGCCTAGTCACCAAATTCATCATGATTTTCTACAAATATCTTGCCTTGCATTTATGACAAGCCTAGTCACTTGATCTTCTTAACCAAGCCATGCTCATATTCGGCCATTTCAAGGAGAAATCAGAGCTTGGAAGTCCTCCATAGCCAAGAGCTTCACCTTGTGTTCATCTCACAAAAACCCTAGCTTAGAATCATCAAAACCCAAATCTTCCTTCACAAAAATTGATCTACACTTCCACCTCTACAATTATAACCGATTGAAATTTCAAGAACCCCATCCTTCTTGCACATCCATCAGTGATCAGAGGAGGGTTTGAGGTTGTGTGGGGAGTTTTGGTTGTGAAGAAATCACAACTTAAAACAAGCTAGAGATAGAGACTTGCTGCACCTTCAAGAGTAGGGTTTTCTGCTGCCCTTTTTGTGGAATTTTTCAATTCTGTTTTGGCTTGCCCTAATTCCGAAAATTTTGATGATTCTGATGGTTAACATATTGATATTGATGTATGAATTTTTGTGTTGGGTTTGGATGGTTTTAAAATGGGTTTTCTCCCAAGTGAAATTGGAACTAGGTTGCTGGACAGAATTCTGCTCTGTAATCAGAATTTCTCACGAATTTTCTGGAAAATTTGTGGGTGGTTTCATGAGCCATGAAAATTATATGTTGTAGTTAAGCCCTTAAACTAAATACACGAATTTTCCTGGGGTTTAATTTTAAGGTTTGATGCCTCAAAAAAATTAGGAACCGAATTGTAACTGTTGCTGTCTAAATTGTTGAGACTGAAGTAACAAACTTGCCCGAATTTTTAATCATAGCAATTGATTGAGAAAGCTCCTGAAAGTTTTACACAAGACTAATAACATGTTGAAATACCTCTGTGAATTTTCTTGTACCTTGATTCCATCGAATTCTAGGGTTAAATATTCTGAAAACACAAGTCTGGACCATGAATTTGTGACTTCTGACCACCAGATTTGCCTATTTTATGGAAGTGGCTATATAACTCTGATTGCCCTGAAATTTTTACAGGTTGTTTTAGACACATTGAAGTGTCATGTGAAATTTTCCTTAAGGGTGGAATGGTTGTTTGGTATGGTAACCAATTGTTGTACCTAGAACTTCAATTCTGCCAGAATAATGAGATGTGAAAATGGCTGAAATTCTATGTTAGTATGTGCATATCTTCCTGTGTATATTTGAGACATATGGGGAAAACAAAAACAAGGCTTAGAAAGAGTTGAGAGGGAAGGCAAAAAGAAGGACTTCCCTAGAAAAGTTGTGAGTCGATAGACGTGTCGGCTAGGCATAGACCTGTGAGTGATCCGGAAATGGAAAAAAATGAAGTTCGGTGATCTCGAATAGGAATGAGCTCATGTCCTAGCGGTCTATGGTCCTCTGTGAAATTGTGAATGGTAAATGTATATCCCTGTGATGATAAGCCTTCCCTATGTTGAGGAAATTGAGAAAGACATGAGAAATGGAGTTTCTGATTATGCATATTATTACTCGATTGATTATTGCGATACTATCCTTAGTTCCCGGCCTACGGGTTTTCAAGATTTTCTGTAGGTGTTTATATGAATACTATATATGCATGAGTTGTTTATCCCTATTGTATATTGTATATGGGGGAAACTACCTACTGAGAATTTTATATTATTCTCACCCCTCCAGTTGTATGTATTTTATTGTTCAGATTCGCAGATGCCGTCCCTAGTGTTTTCTGATTCGCACAGTGGGTGTGGCAATATGATGGGCATTGGACTCTATGTACGCGTTGGTTATTCCAGTTCGGATCTATATGTTCTTTGATCGCTCCTTCAGTACCTCGGTCTTCGCGGACTTCGACCCCGCTTTCCTTATGACGTGTGCCCCTTCACATGGCCCATCCTGTAGTGTTTGAGATCCCCTCGCTCCACCCGTGTGAGCCCGGGACGCACCCGTTTCGTCATCCTCCTCATCTGACTCAGATCCCTCTGAGGACCCGGTGCCCAGGATGGAGGAGAGGTCATCGCTCAAATGGCCAATGGTTTCCTGCACGAGGAGTAGAGACCTCTAGAGACGGATGCATTGTACATAGACATAGGATAGTGTTAGGACCTTACCTACCTAGACTGATGTACTTTTAGTTTTCTTTTGCTCTATTGTATATGTGCATATGCCGTTTTGTCAAGGGTGTTTGAGTAGGTTAGGTATAGGTAGGGGGATTAGCCTCGTCTGCATCGAGTCCTGTACTTTTCGGGGTCATTTTGTTAGTCTTGCCCTTATGATGTATATATATATAGTGACTGTGACATTATACCCTTATATGTAAATTTCGTTATGATAGCATATGTATTGCGGCATTTCGTGTCATTGGATTATTTCAACTAGTATAGGTCCCGAGCTTACCAGTAATACTCTACTAATTACTATATCCATACTCGAGTAAATGTGGTAATTTGGAGGGTGTTAAGGTTATGCTTGGGAGGATGTTACAAGTAAGATCAAAAGGAAGTTCGACACATACAATTGCAAAGACTTAACACTAGCATGTGATATGAATGAATGAGTTGCGCTAGAATCAAACAATACAATTAAAGTTATACCATTCATTTCACACTTACGTTTTATAAGGCTTCTGGACTACGAGTCTTCCGCTTGAGGGTGAAAACCCTTCCTTGGTGTTGTGGTCGGAGGTGAGGGGTCGTTGGGTTCCTCTCCATGCATTCAGCTTTTTTGCCTATCCTCAATGATGTGGTACTTGTTGACTAGGATAGGGAAGTCCCTAATCTCTAAGTGAGTAACAACGACGTTGATCTCCGCCTTTAGCCCAGTCTCGTTGTAACACCCTAAAAATTATTTAAAAATTAATTTGAGCTTTATTAGTCATAATTTCAAAAATCTAAAGTTTAGCAATGATGAGGATGGCCCAATAGACTTGTTAAAAAAATATATTTGGGCAGAGGTGAATAGTAACCTTACGCCCCAAGGCTCATTGGGACAGCCAAAACCCTGAGATCCGGGACTAGGAAATGCCCAAGGCTGAGGAAAAAGAAGGTTAAGATTAGAAATGGTAAGGCATGAGAATTTATACCTAGAATTAATTTTAGGCAATGTTTGATTACCGGCACGGTGTTTTCTCGTTCGGTAGAGTTTTGATGTGCGGTTTTTAACACGTATAAGTTATTTGGTGGCCAAGTAACCTTTTCCAACCACTTTATGCCAAGTGGATGGCAAGAATTGAAACTTGAAAAATGAGTTTCAATCATGGCCTTTTATTTATTATATTTTACTTGGGAACCAATATCTCATCTTTTCATGGAATTTCGGTGTGTAGTTTAACACAAAAAATATACTTGCTCCCCAAGTCAAAGTGAGCCACTTATCTTGAGCCAAGTGGATGGCCAAGATTCATTCTTTGACCAACAAAACAAATCCTAGCCATTTATATCATTTTTCCTAAAAAGAAAGAAAATTACACTTTACTTACATAAATACTACATTTATTTCAAGATAGAAACAAGCCACCAAACTTTATCACTTGGACTTATCATTTTCGGCCAAGCTTCTTCAAGAACTAGCCTCCATTTATTTCTTTCCAAACCTCCATTGACAAGCTTCAATGCTTACAAAACCCTAGCTCAAAGTCACTAAAACACCAAGATTGCTTCGCAAAACTTGTTCTACTCCTCATAATCTATCAAACTAACTGATTGGAATTTCATTTCTTTACCAATCCTTACCTTGATATCTCACCCCTCATTGATTTAGGAAGTATTTGAGGTTGATTTGGGGGCTTTGAAGTGGAAGTGATTGATCTTGGAGCAACTTGGAGTCAAGGATCCATTAGACACCAAAAGTAGGGTTCTTGTTACCTTGTTGTTCATTTTCTATTTGTCTTAGTTTTGGCTTGTTGGAAATTGATATTTTTTGGTTCCATGGTGTGATTACACATATATATAGATATATTTGCTTTGGTGGAGTAGTTTGCTGTTGTGGAAAAATCATTTTTTCTAAGGAGGAGTTGAAACATGCTTGCTGAAATTTCAGTTTTGTACAGGTAGTATTTGTTCATGAATTTTCTGAGGGAATTGTGGGTATTCTCATGAGCTAGAAAAAATATATGTTGAAGCTAACTTCCTAGGCTAGTTCCATGAATTTTATTGAGCCTTGTTTTGGACTCCTACTGCCTCAAAAAAGTCATGAACTGAGACTATATAGATGTTTCCTGAATTTCTGGTCTTGAAGCTACGAATTTGTCTAATTTTTCTACCATAGCAAATGATTGAATTATCCTTTGAAATTTTTACTAAGTGTTGATAACATCTTGAGTGTAACTGTGATTTTTCTTTTGAATTGATTCAATCATTTGCTAGGGCTAAAATTATGAATTTCGGGTTTTAAGAGGTTGAATGGTTTCTGACCACCAAATTTGTCTAATTTTGTTAACATAGTTAGATAACTCTTTTTGCTATGAAATTTTTATGGAACCTTGTGGACACATTGAAATGTCTTAGAGAATTTTGATAGCCTTTGAATTGATTGTTTGATGTGCAAATAAATTGTACTGAATATGTGAAATCCATTTTGCTAAAAATGAATTGATGCTTTGAATTGATGAAATAATGACATTTGGTTCAAGTATGATGTATGTGAATGCATGCTAGCAACTTAAATGATTAGTTTATGAGACCTGATTGAAAATTACATTGTGAATGGATACTTATATAAGTTTGATGATGATGTATATGTTAAGTAGAGAAAAGTCCCTTTTATGTGTAAAGACACGGAAAAGTCCCCTTTTATTGTGCAAAGAGCAGACAAAGTCCCCTTTTTATTATGTAAAGAGCATGAAAAAGTCTCCTTTAATGTGTAAAGGGCACAAAAGTCCCTCAATGTACTAAGGGCACATATATTTAGAATGCAATACTATGCTATTGAGTAGTATTACGTGTGTATATTAAGTGATTTAATAATAAAGTAAACCCACTTAGAAGGATGATTTGTGACTTTAAAATTCACTTTTGATATATACATATTGCATGCTCATTCTCTTAATAAATAGAAGTACTGGGCGATGATGATGACATTATGATTGTGTAATTGGGGAGTTTCCCTCCTGAGAATTGTATAATTTTCACCCTTATGTGTTTTTGTGTTCCCATGTCGCCTCCAAGTTGATCCAGAACGATGCGCTATGTGAAAGAATGCGGGATTCTAGTAGCTTAGTAGTTGATATTTTTCCTATTATATACTTAGTTGGAGTTAAATATATGTAAATGTAATAGGGGACATATATGTATTAAAGCTCATAGAAGAGCTTCCTTTTGTACTTAACTATGTATTCAATAAATGTTGTATTTCTTTGTTATATATTTTAATAGAATTGCGCTATTATTACACACATTAATCGAGCTTGCCATAGATATTTAAGAAAGGTCCGCTAATTAGTAAGTAACAATTCTCGAGTATAATGTCATGACTTAAGGATGAGGTTGTACTTAGGAGGATGTTACACTTGTACTTGACGCATTTCCAGAATTCGTTGGTATTCCCTTGAAAGATAGGGAGAACTTGATCAGCTTTTCAACTTTGCGTGTCCTGGGCGATGCTCATTCCCCCTTGAACTAGCTGCATGAACTCTATGTCTTTAGTATTCCTCCTGATGCTAGGAAGTACTTCTCGTAGAAACAAGTCTTGAACATCTCCAAGTTCGATTAGTGTCCAGGATGCTTCCAACAATCTCGGGTGCCAGTCCGCAGAACTCGGATGCGCTTCCAGCATGTAGGCGACAAAGGTCACCTTTTGCTCCTCGTAGGTGATCAGAGAATATCTTCTCCATGCTCTTAATACATTCGTCGGCTTGGTTCAGGTTTCGGGTCCCTTTAAACGGTAGAGGGTTCACCTTACGAAATTCTCCGAATATGACATGCTCGAGTCTTTCTATAGCATTGCGACCAGCGTTGCCCTAATGGTCCATCCACTCGAACATCATCTGCATGGCCCTTGGCATGTCCGGAGGGCTTGCCGTCTCCCTACTCTGATCGCTTGAGCTCGGAGTCCTTTCCTATCGTGGTCGCACCATTGGTTCCTAATCACACGAAACAGTAACATGAGGTGATCAGGCTCAATACTTCATGTAAAGTGAGCTAGTTATCATGGTACACATGGGGTCATGCATTTCTATCCTATACCTTATTCAATTAATAAGGCACTACACATGACATAACTATCGCATCATGCTTGAGAAGCATAGTCAGTCCAATCCTAAGGCTAGATGAAAATCGAATAGCTCTGATACCAAAATGTAGCACCCTAATATTTAACCCAACATGCCTAGGATGCATTCAGTTAATTATTATTTATTACTTTTGTTCAGTTCTTTACTTCAAACTCTTGAAAACACTTTAGTAAAAATACAGGTAAATTTTTTTTTTTGAACTTTAAAAGGAATACATGAGCCGCGCATACTGAACTATATCTCGTCTCGAGCATAACAAGGAAGAAGAGCACGTAAGACATGGGCATACATAGAGCACATCATTACACACCATGAACATGTAAGATTATATTTATATATATCATCAATAGATAATCGTTCCACTTTGCAAACCCAAAATATACTTGAAAGAGTTATATTATGCCCACCAACAAAGGTTGGACTAAAAAATAAGTCATTCCATAATATCCATGAATAAAATGCAGTTATATCAACCTAATAAAATACCTCTCTTCCCACTACTCCTGGGGTGCGCCTAGGGTAGATAACCTCTAATAATAAAAAAGCAAAAGAAGGTTATCCTCTCTCCTGTATGTGGATGGGCGCTCTAAGAGTTCCAAAATTGGCTTCTACTATTGTTGCTCAAGGGAAGGAGGGAGATAATCGATCCAACGGCCAGCTCGTCAAGTATGGCAAGAAGGTGGGCAGGGCGAACATGAGCGCCCTGAGGGTCAGGTGGCTCCTCCACGACAGGTGCGCTTCCTCTCATGGGCTGCATGACGGTAGCCTCCCCGTCACTACTAACCTCCATCCTCATAGGAACGGTGGGGGCAGAGCAAACCTGGGTAGGTGAATACTTGGATGGGTCGACCATGGCTCAGGGTAGCGAGGAGGTGACTAGCATGTAGACTGGGATGTCTCGAGCAGCTGGAGTAACAAGGGGAGTGCGGTGGAGAACCTAAAGCTGGTGATCGGGTGTGCAAAGGGACGCTCCATGAAGACCAAAAGGCAGACATCACATCGACCAATGAAGTGATACATCTAGTGAGGCGTCGAAGTGCATCTCCCAAGTGGGAGCATAAATGAAGATCACGAAGGTTGCCATCGGCCTCTGAAGATGAGATAGAAAGAAAAAAGAAGGGATAAGAAACTTATATAAGAATCTCAGGAGGGTTCTCGCCTCCTGAGATTGAATAACTATATGTTGACAACATCTCGAAGTGTAACCATGATTTTTTTTTGGTAGCCTCTGAATTGAGGGTTTGACTTCTAAATAAAATTGTGTTGCTTAAGTAAAAATCTGCCATTGTCCTGAGATAGAAATTTAAAAACTTGTTCCAAGCTTAAAGAGCATCCTGGTAATCGATTACATGGGCATGGTAATCGATTACCAGAACCAAAACTTGTTCTGGGCACCAAGAACATCATGGTAATCGATTACATGTGGTAATTGATTACCAAAGCTAAAAACTTGTTCTGGATGAAGAAAATCCTGGTAATTGATTACATATGCTGGTAATCGATTACCAGAACCAAAACTCTCAAAGAACTATCCTGGTAATTGATTACCAGAATCCTAAAATTGAGAAATCAAAGTTTTAACACATTCGAAGTTACTCTTTCACTTCAAAACCATTTTAAAACATCCTTCTAACATTCCTTTGAAATCATTTTCACATTTTCTCAAATCAAAACCATCATTGTATCATGACTAAAACACATCCAATAGCCATGATCAAGATTTCCATTTTAAGATACAAGGGGAAGTCTTTAAGCTCTAGGGATTTAGGTGATGACAAGAACAATAAACATGCTATGCAAACCTCATTTTAGATCTTTATCATTATTAGGTGATGGCTTGAAACTTAAACATGATATGCAAGACTTGAAAGTAAATATGAGAATGCAAGTTCATTTTTAAATCTTCAAAGTTTAGGTGATGACTTAAAATATAAACATGAAATGCAAGCCTAGAAATTTAAACATGGAAATGCTAGTCTATTTCTTTAGTCTTTTTAAGGTGATGACTTGAAAATAAACATGATGTGCAAGGCATTGAAATATAAACATAAGATGCAAGAGCTTGAAATATAAACATGATGCAATCCAATTTTATATCTTGCTAAAGCTCATTTTCAAGACTTTAAAGAATCAAACTCTCAACCCCAATCAATCTTAACCCAAAATGGAAATGAGCTTTAGAGTCTCTTGACACCATGGTTCCAAGAACCTCATTTTTCTAGACTCGCCATCAAGCTCAAAGGAAAACCAACAAATACAACCAATAGTAAACCATTTTCCATACTCTTGTGAAACCAAAATCAAACCTTGAGATTTAGAGGTCCAACACATGATGGTTTCACAACTAACATCAAGAAACCCTCATCATCAAGCTATGGCCTTGATCATCAAAGAAAGAAAACATTTCACAAGAACCAACAACATTTCCTCTTTATCATCCTTTAAAACCAAACAAAATAAAACAAAACATGGGCTTTAGAGGTCAAGCACATGGTGGCATCAACCTCACCATCAAGATCTCTCATCATCAAGCCATGGTTTTCAATCATCTAACAACAACAACATAGAAAAGGAAAGCAAACAAAGGGAAGATAAAAATCGAAAATGGAAGGGAAGAAAAGAACAAATCATAGCCATCATCCATCATCAATTCGAAAATAAAATGATAAACAAGAGAAAACTCAATACCAAAATCCCTACCAAGGTTTTTTTTTATTGAAAAAGAGAAAGCCTGATCTTGGAAGTGAAAGGATTATGTGTTTTGTCAGTTGAGAGGAGGTTAGGAATGGTGGTGGGAGAGGAAAAAGATAAGAGCTTTTGAGTTGAGAGAGAAGAGAGGATTTTTGGAAGGAAGACTTTTGACAAAAAAGCAAATGGTAAAGTGAAGATTTCTTTTAGTGTATTGGTGTAATAAGGAATTAAAATATGATGGGGAATTTGGGGAGGGTGGCCACAGCCTTCATGGATATTTGGGAGGGAAGAAATTTTCATTTTCATGTAGGTTAAGATGTGTATTAGAGGTAGATTTGATTAAGGAATGAGTTAGGAATTGGTAATTAGGTGTTTGGGTTTGTAATCATGTATTTAAGGCTTTTCAAGACATGATTAGTAGTGGTCTTGCTCACTTTGTTTGAATTAAACCCAATTAGTTTGAAATTCAAACTCTAACATGTTCCTTAATTTAAGGGATTTGAGAAAGAATTTACTATTTGGTTTGAAATGACATAATGTCTTTGATTTAAGAAGGGAATTTGATTTTCCTTAAGCAATCTTAAGCCTCAATTAACCTTAAATAATTATTTAGACTCAAAATTAATAGATAAAATTAATTTATCTTTAATTAGAGCCTAATATTGCCCATATTTCTATGACCGTTTAATTAAGCTCGTTTAGCACCAAACAGGTAAAACTAAATTCACACAAGGACTCCCTGGGACCACCTAGACTTCCTAGACATCATGCAACACTCATTGTTAACATTTTCAGGCTCAGGGTGATGGCCGAGTTTGGTCGTCACTTAATCCCGCATCAAATTACCTAGGGGTAATTCGGTAATTTCACGTACGGAAAAATTAAGAAAATGAGATTTTCATATCTAACACATCCATTACATACTTAATCCCCTTTCAAATAGTAAACTAACCCTTTGAGGATAGCTTGGACTGGCCATACTCGATTTACGGGCAGAAATGACCTCAGGAGCATTTGGTCATTTTTTTAAGGAAAAATCAGGGCATTACATAGAGCAACAACCATTAGTTTTTGGGACTTAGTGTTCTATTGACGCTGCAAGGTCAGCGGTGGTGTGAACGGATTGTAGTTACGGATCTATTTTGGGCCTCACTTTGGCCCATTTTTAGAGAGTATATATAAGATTGTTAAGACTTTTACCCAAGCTTTTAACTCACTTTTAGATCTACACTTTAGCTTGCTATTATTCTCTCTACATCTATCTTCTTCTCTCTTAGGGATTCCATTAGTGAAGGTGTTTTATCTTGGAGATTGTGGCAAGGATTGTTATTATTATTTTCAGGTTCTCTCTTATCTTCATCGTTGTAATCTCAGAGATGGAGGAGTATATTTTTTTACTAGTGTAGGATTTCCGGACGGATTGGGATGATATTTGAGACCCTTTGTTTATATTGAATGCATTGGTTTTCTTAATGCTGTAGTTTCTATTCCTATAAATATTGTGGTGATTGTTATAATTGTTATTAGAATAACTAAATTGGCGATCATCGTTTAGGGAAACCCTTTAGGCATAAATTGATAGATCTATTGGTTTATGTTTAAGGGATAACATTGGAATTAACTTTCTGATTGGCGGTTATACTACAATAATTGGTTCATGAAATCAATGAGGTTTCTTAATAAATTGAGATCTCATTTATTAGTTATTTATATTGGTCAAATTCTAGAGGTTGATCAATCAATAATATAATTGCCAATAATTTATTATTAATAGCCACCAATGGGTTCAATATTTGGTTAATTATAACTAGTTCAAATCCTAGGAATACCTTGTACCAGTGCCTTCTCTTATTGCTATTATCTTGTTGCCAATATCTTTCAATTTAAATTATTTACTTTAATTCTCAGAACCCCTAATTTCCTAACTAAGTATTGATGCCTCCTTGAGAAATGATCTAGGTTATGCCCTTTACTACATTTTTTGTGCAACTTAGCATTAAAATAAATTTCTAATTTGAGGAGGTAGGCGAAGCCTCCATTCAAATTTTGGTGCCATTGCCAAGAAGGTATTAAAACTTAGTTGTTTATTTTTTTCTGTTTTTATTTTATTCTAGTTTTATTTTATTTTATTTTCATTTATTTGTTTACTATTTTTATTTTCTGCTATTTATTTTAGTCATAAAAAATGAAAAAAAAATTGTTCCCTTATATGAGGCATTCCCTGTTGCTGAAATTTAATACCTCTTGATTTTGAGATTGAGAAAACTTTAAGAAAAATAAGACAGGAAAAGTGTCAACAAGTAGAACTATTTGAACATTCTAATTCTCTATTTAGTATTTCAGTAATAGAAATATATACTGAGGGAGCTCACTGCTCCTAATTTCACCCAACAGCCCTTGGCCATTACATACCCTAGGCTAAACAAAGATTTTGAGCTAAAGGGGTATATGGTACATGCCTTGCCCAAGTTCTATGGGCTGTTTGGAAAAATCCTCACCAGGACTTGAATAAGCTTCATATGGTATGTTCTGGCATGAGACCCAATGGGGTAGAGGTGGATGATGTTAAATTAAGAGCATTCCCCTTCTCCCTAGAGGTGCTGCAGAAAATTGGTTCTTCAATTTGCCAGATGGGTCGTAAATAGCTGGATAGAGATGAAGAAGCTTTTCATGGAGAGGTATTTTCGCCTCTAGAGTGGCTTCTCTAGAAAGAGATCTCTGGAATCTGCTAGGCTAATGAGACTCTTTATGAATATTGGGAGCGCTTCAAGCTCTTTGTGCAAGATGACCCAATCATCATATTCCGAGCAACTCCTTCTTCAGTACTTTTATGAGAGATTGGTACTTGTTGATAGATGTATGATAAATGCTGCTAGTAGAGGGGCCCTTCTGATAAAACTATGGTAAAGGCTCATACTTTAATTGAGAATATGGTTGCAAATTTTCAGCAATTTAGATCCAAGGCAGCCACAAATACCAAGGGCCTTCATGAAGTGAACCAGCTAGAGAATCCTTTGTTGACACAAACTTTCCAGCAACTTTCTGGCCTTATGCAGCAATTAATATTGAGCCAAGCAGGCAACTCCATTGGTCCCTAAGATCTATGGCATATGTACTTCAAATGACTATCACACTGATATATGCTTAGCATTACAAGATGACTCAACCACTGGGTAGTAGCAAAATACCCTTTCCAGAGTCCACCTCAAAATCAAGCATGTCAGTTCCCATTTAGGAACACTTATAATTCTAGCTAGAAGAATCACCCCAATTTGAAGTGGGGAAATAATTCACAATAGGGCCAACCTTCACAGGAAAAGTATTTACTACCATATCAGAAGCAACGGACCCTTCCTGCACCTCTATCCTCAGATCCTAGTATGATTGAAATGATGAAGATGATGATGGAGCAAATACAGGAAATAAGAAAGAGAATGTCCAGCTAGAGAGGAGGTGACTCAAATAAAGCAAAGTCAAAGTCAGCAATCCCAGTCCAGTTACCATCTTAGACCATGCCCAATCTAAGGGGAAATGTCTGTGCTATCACTCTGAGGTCTGGACGAAAATTCCAAAGTGACTGGCCTGACAGGAAAAGAAGCAAGCTGAAGATGAGCCTGAAGAGCATTTTGCTCAGCGGTCAAGACGCGCTGTCATACTCAGAACCATCAAATGGAAGACTAGCATAAGAGTAACTCTTGGGTGAGTGCCCTGAAACGTTGCAAGTGAATGAAGCTACAAGAGTTCCAGAATTCACTCCACGCCATTCCCAGATGATGCAACCTAGGAAAGCTACTCAGATTTGGATCCAAACACATTGGAAACATTTTGGAAGGTGCAAGTAAACATACCTCTATTGGATGCAATCAAACAAATTCCTAAATATACAAAATATTTGAAGGATCTGCACACCAATAGAAGAAAGATTAAGGGTAATGGGGAGGATAAGGTAACTATGGCGGTAAATGCTTCCTCTATCATCAAGCTAAGCAACCTGCTAACTAAGTGTAAGGACCTAAGCACATTCTATGTTCCTTGTACCATTAGGAACTTGCATATCACAAGAGCCCTAGCTGACCTTGGAGCTGGCATTAATGTTATGCCCAAATTACTCTACCAATCCTTGTACTTTGGAGAGCTCAAGCCAATGGGTTGTAAATTCAGCTAGCCAACCGCATCACAGAGACAGAGGAAGTATTGGAAGATGTTTTGGTCCAGGTAAATGATTTAATATTCCTTGCTGATTTTATGTGCTTGAGATGAAGAATGACACCAATGCTAGCCAACATACATTGATCTTAGGTAGACCATTTTGAAACCTTAGAACCATGATTAATTTTCATGTTGGCACATTATCCATGGAGTGTGGGGACATGAAAGTCCAATTTAACTTATCTGATGCTATGAAACATCCCCATGAGGAATACTCCATGTTTGGCGTTGATGTCATTGATTCTTTAGTTGATGATGCTTGTGGAAATATGCTCTGTAAGGATCTAACCCCTCCTTCTCCACTTTTTCTTCTTCCATGGGATATGATGCACCTGTTGTTTAGAATATCCTAAGTTTTTAGATACAGGCACACCACCTAGGCAGGTCATCAGTTAACCAAGTGCTCCATGACTAGCCCATGTTGAGTAAGAAGCCCTGTGAGGGTAGTAGATCTTGCTGCATGAGCCTTAGGAAAAACTTATGGCTAGAAATCCAAAGTCTAGATGGAAAGGACCATTCTTGGTTACTGACACACCCTGATGGTGCAATTGAGTTGGAAAATTCTAGGATGATTAGGTGTGACATTGAGGGCACCAGCTGATGTACCTCCATGAGACCCCCAGATCTAAGGGCTCAAATTGCCTATCTTTGGGTTAAAGTTGCACACCCTCCATGAGGATCATGAACATCTAACTTAAGGATGTTAAACCAAAGTGCTGGGTGGGAGACAACCCACCGTGAGGTTTTTCTTTACTCTTCCTTATTTTTTTTCTACATTTTATTTTTTGTCATTTTTAGTTTGAATTCTTGCATCATGTTTATTTTTATTTATGTTCTACACCATTCCTTTGGCACCTTAGAGATCACATGCAAAGGCTCACATCACATACACTATATTGACATGCTTGGCATTGACTTTATTTTGTATTGCATGCTTGGTGAATTCACTGTGTTGTTGGATTAAGTACATATACTTTTACCTGTGAGATTTTGAGTCTCTTGATTTGACTATCATGTGCCATGGTTATTTGTTCATGTGTGTTTCCCTCTTTGGATTTGCATTCTAGAACTTGCTTAGGGTCTTGTTTGAAAATATGTTTTCATGTGCATGCTTGAATATGATTGAGACATTTTTCTTGTTTTTAGCCACTTGCCCATATAGCCAACCTTTACATGTTACCATTGTTTAGCCCTTTTGAGACTTATTGCCCATTCTTTTATTTTAGCACATCCTTAGCCAAAAGTGAAAAACCATGATGTATCCTAACCTTTTAGGCTTAGGAGAGCATTTGTGCTTTTCTTATATGTGTTTGAGCATAAGTGTGGGGAGAACATGAGGACATGCCCTAATATAAGTAAGGGGGAGGAAGAATGTGTACCCAAAATTTAGGGTGGCACACAAAAAAGGAAATATATATATATATATATATATATATATATATATATATATATATATATATATATTTCTAGAAAAGTTTGGGTTGAAGGTGTGCCACATTGCAAAAGAAAGGCTTGCAATTGTGTTAAGTTAAACAAAGTGTACCCTTAGGAACTTGTGCTCTTTGTGTATGCATTTGCTATCCTTTGACTAGAGGTTTAGTCCTGACCTACATAATGACCCAGCTTCACCTAAGCCCTATTACAACCAAAGGTAAGTCCTTTTGATTTGGTATGCATGTGTATGATAATACATTTTCATTTGAGATGATTAAGTGTGTATCATAACCTAAAACACTTGAGTGAATGAGTGGCAAACACTAACCTTGGGAGGATTTTTGTACTTGGTTCATGCATCATATGTGGATTCTACCTTGTGTGCTATGTCCTTGCTCATGCCTTGCTTGTTGCAATTTCTTAATTGTTGGTTTGAAAGCTTAATTTTGTGCCTCTAGGTTCATTGGATTAGTGTACTATCATTTGTTTTCATGTATCATGCACTTTTAGTTTTAGGAGTCTAGTGTAGTGCTCATATACGTTTTCATCCATGCCTTGATTTGATCTTAGTTTCACATGAGGACATGTGAAAGCTTAAGTGTGGGGAGTTTGATAAGAGGTATTTATGTCACTTATCTTGTTGTCAAACCTTAGCTTTTTACATGAGTTTTACTGATTTATTAATGTAATTAATTAGGATTTTAATTTATTCCTCATTGTGAGATTTTAATAGAATTATTGGCTTTTGCATTGATTTTGGAATAATTTGTAATTACACCCTGTTGCATTTGACTTGTCTCTTTGAGTATGGTTTTGAGCACAAGAGCTTTGGATCAAGTGCAAAATGTCAAGAACAAGGCTGGAAAATATTGGAAAGGAGCTAGAGCAAAAAGGAAGAAAAGTGTGGAAGTTCACTCTTGGTGAGCACTGCGCACTCAAGAGCAACAACCATCAATTTTTAGGACTCATTCTGTATTCAGTGGTGGTGTGATAACGGGATTGCAGTTCACAAATCTATTTTGGGCCTCACTTTGGCCCATTTTTAGAGTGTATATAGGATTGTTACAGACTTTTACCCAAGCTTTTGACTCACTTTTAGATCTACACTTTAGGTTGCTATTATTCTCTTTCTACATCTCTCTCTTCTTATCTATTTTCTTTCTAGGGATTCCATTAGTGAAAGTGTTTTATCTTGAAGATTATGGCAAGGATTGTTGCTATTATTTTCAAGTTCTCTTATCTTCATTGTTGTAATCCTCCAAAGATGGAGGAGTAGATTTCTTTCCTGGTGTAGGATTTCCAGATGAATTGGGATGAGGTTGAGACCCTTTGTTTATATTGAATGTATTAATTTTCTTAATGTTCTACATTTTCTATTCCTATTATTATTGTGGTGATTACTATAATCATTATTGGAATAACTAAATTGGCGATCGTCATTTAGGAAAACCCTTTGGGCATAAATTGATAGATCTATTAGTTTATGTTTGAGGGGGAACATTAGAATTAACTTTCTAATTGGCGATTAGGCTATAGCAATTGGTTCATGAAATCAATATCGTTTCTTAATAAATTGAGATCTCGTTTATTAGTTATTTACATTGGTCAAATTCTAGAGGTTGATCAATCAATAGTATAATTGCCAGTAATTTATTACTAATAGCCACCAATGGGTTCAATATTTGGTCAATGATAACTAGTTCTAATCCTATGAATACCTTGCACTAGTGTCTTCTCTATTATTGCTATTATCTTTCAATTTAAATTATTTGCTTTAATTCAAAACCTCCATCTTCCCAACTAAGTACTAAAGCCTCCTTGAGAAATGTAACACCCTAATATTTAACCCATACGCCTAGGACGTATCAAGATTAATTATTAGCCATTACTTCCTTTAAAACTCTTTTAGAAATAACTTTAGAAATACAGGTAAATTTTTTTTTGAAATGAAACATGTAAAACAAAGATACGAGCCAATCATGCATAACATAAATGGAATGTGAAGCGGAAGAATAAATCTATCATACAGAACATAAGCATTTAAGGACACCTCAATCATGAGAACAAACATCATAATATTAATCATAATAGTTTAATACATAACCATTGAATGACAAAGAAAGCATAAAGTCTTACCCATATGAGTGGGCAGAGCTTGCAGTACATAGAAAATGGAAATACATCAACGGAAAGGGAAAAAGGCAAGTACATGGTAAGATCCAAAAGATAAAATGCCCAACTATCACTACCCTCACCCTCCACGCCTATGACGCTCTATCCTCGATGGGGAGATGTAGCCCTCGACTGCGGAGCTTCCTCGGATGTAGCCCAACGAAGTGGAGATCTAGGCACGGGAATTGAGGGATGGCATGGCCTTCGCGATGTGGTCCTCTAGGCCGTCGAACGCGCCTCGCATGCCTTGGCTGGGTGTGTCCTCACTACCTCCACCGAGATTAAGCATGCATAGGTTCATTATGAAGTTTTCACAAAAGATATTTATCCAAGGTCCATATCTTCTATAATGAATTTTAATGCATGTATGCAACATAATAGTTCATGGATGCATGACAGTTCTTTAGGCAAACCAAACAATAATCAAACAACATTTAAGTGGCATGAAACTTTTCTTTGAACATCATTCCTTCATCTTAATCTTGTGACACCAAACATAACGTAACCGCACCCCTTAAACTAGGCTATGAGCTCATATCTTAACTAGTCGTCACTAGTTCTTACTTATCCTCTTGATAAGCGAATCATAAACATAATCATAATCATAATCATCATAATCCCAACTCCCAGTACGGGTAGGGGCCTAAGGATCACCCATCATGGGACTTCTTCTTCGAAACGCATCGACTGGTTAAGACTCATGACTTTGTCCGCTTTGGAGGCTAATGTCTATGCCCTCAAGTTTTACCTTCTCCTCAGAGGAGAAGTATGTCTTGTGTCACCTTAAACATCATATTTCTCAAAAACTTTCTTAAGTCTCTCAATTTGACGGAAATTCGAGGCATAACTATTCTTAATTTCCTCAAATTTGAGTCATGCCACATAATCTCAATCACATGCATCATTTTTATGGAACCTTCTCAAATCAATAACTTTCAGTTCACATGAGCATATTCCTCAATCTCATTCATATTTCGAAACCTCATGCATCTCAAATACATGGCACAACACTTCATCATATCAACATATCATTTACGCACATAAGGTTTCATACTTGAAATGTAATCATATTCACGTCATTAAGAACATACTTCTCGGTTTAAGCTCACATCACACCTCCTATCTTATGGTGTCTTATGCTTTGGCTCTTACAGGTCTTGAATTCTTTTCTAGTAATCTTATCACCCATTGCAAGTCTTTATCATATCTAGGGGGATTGTTCGTTATAATTCTTCTAACATTATGCTCACTAATTCATTCAATAGCATTATATAGATTCATCAAGATCATTTATTCAACTACGGGATTCTAGAATCTATGCCTTAAACTCTTTTCTAAGTTCTATCTTCACCTAAGGTTCTATGTTCAACTCCTAGGCATAATCACCAATTATGTACCATCTTTCTTAAGCTCAATTATGCTAGAACAGAAATTATTATTCTTGTGTTTAAGTGCTTTAAGATTCTAGTTCCAATTCCTTCCTATTTGTTTAGTCTTTCTAATCCTCAAAAAACGTTCCTCACTTCGCTCAAGCATAATATTACGCATTCTAACTCCTCAACAGAATTTATAAGTGTCCACAAGGATAAGACAGAAACCAAACATGTTCATCACACATAATCACATAAACTCATGTTATAAGTGCACACGAGTTGCTAGTTTTCTCTTGGGACAATTTCAGGAGCAAAAAGGTGTTCTGGTAATCGATTACATGTGCCTAGTAATCGATTACCAAGCTAAATTTATTCTGGGTTTAAAACAAGGTAATCGATTACATAGAATGGTAATTGATTACTTAGGTTAAATTTGTTTCCAAAAAATAAAGAACATCGGAGTAATCGATTACACTATCAGTAATCGATTAAGTTTTTAAGTTCTGGGCATGAAGAACAGCCTTTGTAATCGATTACATTGGCTCTAGTAATTGATTACCAGAACCAAAAGTCCTTCCAAAACCCTCTGGTAATCGATTACATAAGCTGGTAATCGATTACCAGAACCTTCTAAATTTGAGAAAACATGATTTTTGACACATTCCAAACTATTTAAACACCTTGAGACCTCATAAAATTTTTCCAACATTTTCTGAAATCATCCATCCATTTTACAAAATCAAACCATCATTGTATCATACTAAAACATATCCATTTCTTTTTTATTAAAGTTCCCCTTTGAAGATACTTAGGGCAAGTCTTTGAGCTCTAGAGTATTTAGGTGATAACATAATCTTAAACATGCTATGCACTTCATTTTACTCTTCATTACAAAGTAAAGTGAGACATAAAATAAATATGAGATGCAATCTCATTATTATCTTTAAGGATTAAGTGATGACTTGAAATATAAACATGAAATGCAAGCTTGGGAATTTAAATATGATAATGCAAGTTCATTCATTTATTCTTATGAGGTTAGTGATGGCATCAAAATAAACATGAGATGCAAGACATAAACTTAAACATGAATGCAACTTGTTTTATCTTAACTAGAGCTCCTACAAGACTTTAGAGGAACATCAATGACCTTAACCCAACATGTATCTTAAAAATGGAAGATGAGCTTTAGAGTTCTTAACACCAAGTCTTCAAAGAAGTCTTTGGTTTGAACTTCATCATCAAGCTCAAGAAAATGGATTAAAACCAAAAACATCAACACTTTAACAAAACAAACATAAATAGAACTACTCATATTCTTTATTTTATTGCTCATGGGCTTCAATCTAGAGTAAACTCTTAGAACGGCCGACCAACTTTAAGGTTGGCAAGGGTAAGCTTAGAGCTTTTGAAATCTTAGGATTAATTTTCTTAACAAAACTTTTGTGATCTACTTTACAATTTTTAGCAAACTTTATTCAAACCAAAGCAAAGGAAACCGAAATCATGAAGAGAAAAGAAAAGAAAACCACAAACTTTATCAAGGAAAAAGAAAGAAATCAAGGCATGTATGGTCCAAGACCAAGTTGTTTCAAGCTTTAGAGGTTTCTCACATGACAACAACAAGTCATTATCTTGAAACCTCATCATCAAGCTCATGTTCTCTTTTTAAAAGGGCCTCTTGGCCGAAAAAGAAAAGGGAAGAGGAAAAGAGTTTGAAACCAAGAGAAAGCTAGAACTTTTCTTAAGAACACAAGCCAAAACATTAAAACAAAACCCCTACCTAAAGAAGTCTTGAAGAGAGATGTAAGGAAGCTTTGTTTTCTTAATGAAATGAGAAGGAAATCCTCTTGAAGTCTTGAGGAAGAACTCGGCCAAAGTGAGGGAGTTTGAGAGGAAATGAGGGAATTTTTGCAAGAAGTGTAAACTTAACAAATGAACCAAAGTGTGACAAGGTTCATCAAGGCTTGGTATTTATAGAAATTTTCAACAATGAGGCTTCCATGGGGGAAGAGGAACCGGCCACTCTTGAGGGAGGAAGGAGAGAAGAAATATCTCTTACAAAGGTATGGGTGTAAGCATGGTTGAAGGCATGGTGAGGTATGGGCAAAGCATGGCTTGAAGTATGGCTCTTGAGTGTAATTGAAACAACACATGATGGCTACAGGGGGAGTGGGCCACTTAAGGCCAAGAGAGAGAGAAAATTAGTTCATCTAATTGTGGGTTAAAGGTGTGTTTAGGTGTGTCTTTGATTAGGCTTTTGATTAGGAGTTTATAAGAAGATGTTTAGGTAAGGTAATTGGGTAATTAGGAAGGTCAAGACTTGATTAGGGAGTGGTCATACTAGATTAACAAATTAAATTCATCTTTTTAGTCAAATGAGGTATGGCACAATTCCTTAATTTAAGGAATTGGAGAGAAAATACTATTCAAGATTCCATGACTAGGAATCTTGAATTAAAGAATGCAATTAGAGTTTATCTAAGCAATCTTAGGTTCTAATTAACCTTAATAAATTATTTTGACTCTAAATTAATTATCAAAATAAATTAATCTTTGATTAGAGCCTAATATTGCTTAGGTTTGCTTAATTGCATCGTTAGGCTCACTGGACACGTTCAGGGCAAAATGGTAATTTTACACTAAAACTCTGGGACCTCCTGGCTCAACTAAACATCAAACATCACTTAAAAACATCGTTCTAAACTTCCTAGAAAATTTTGGGCTCAAACGGCACCTTTTACCAGTGTAACAGAGGGGTATTTTGGTCATTTTGAGCCGAAAGTTAAAAACGAGATTTTACCTCTGATAACAACCATAACAATTATAACCCCTTTAAACATCTAGTTGACCTATTCGAGGATTGTCGGGCAACCCTCATTGAATTCTAAAAATGACCTCAGGGTATTTCGGTCATTTGTACTTTAGGGGCAGAAGGGCGTTACAAGAGACGACATAGGTTGTGCCCTTTACTACATTTTTAGTGCAACATGGCATTAAAATAAATTTCTAATTTGAGGAGGTAGGTGGCACCTCCTTCAAATATCCACATAGCAAAAGCACACAGGTTAAGGTCATTCTTTGATGGTGGGCACTATTCATATTGGAGAGATCATATGGAGTTTTCATAAAATACACAAGCCTTTACTTGTGGGAAATCATATAGGAAGGTGACTATGTTATGACGAAAGAGGTTCTGGAATCGATGGCATACCTTCAACCTCAAGAAGTCTCCTAGAGTAGGTGGACGAGCAACATAAAGCCAGAAGTTCAGTGAACTTAAAGCTAAGTACCTACTCACGTGTGCACTAAGCAAAGTTGAATATGACAAAATCATTACTTGTGACATGGCAAAGGAGAAATGGATAGACTACACATGCTGCACGAGGGCACTGATAGGTTAAAGAAACAAATATCAACATGTTAGTCCATCAATACGAAATGTTCAAGATAAGTGAATATGAAAGTATTGATGACATGTCAACAAGGTTTATGACAGGAAGTATTGATGACATGTCAACAAGGTTTATGCATATCATAAACCAACTAAAAGGATTAGACAAAAGATATTCTAACTCTAAAATGGTAAGAAAAATTTTGAGAAACATATACAAAATGGCTGAAGGTCAAGCCATTAGAAGCTAAAGACCTTTAAACTCTCAGCCTGGACGCACTTATTCGGGTCTTTCAAAGCCCATGAGTTGTGCTATCTAAAATGCATGGTGAATCCATGAAAAGAGCAAGTCCATGGCCTTGAAATTGTCATCAGAAGCTGAACAAGTTAAAGCAATGAAAGTTGTTGAAACTTTTGATGAAGACGAAGGATCTATGAAGAAATTAAGATAACAACGAGATCTCATACTGTGAGAAAGATGTCCAAAGCCTAGAAAGGCAAAGCTAGAAGAATAGACACTTATCTCAAGAAAGATAAGAAAAGCAAGGGAAATTTTGAAGGTATAACTTGTTACAACTATGAGAAGAACACTTAAACCAATATCCAAGCTCAAGGACCATAGAAGAAGTTAGCTTTAAGAAGAAGGGTTCTGGCTACTCAAAGTGACTCCAAGGTAGAAAGGAAGGATCGAAAGGCCAGGAAGAGCTAGACATTGCCAACCTTGCTTCATGGAAGATTATACTTCAGAAGGTGAACCTGAGGTAAATGACTCTAACCTAATCTTTCATACGATGAACTATTAGCTCTATATGATGAGTTGCTAGAAAACTCTTACTTTCTTCCTCACTATTTCAACCTAAAAAAGAAACATCAGAAGGTTGTTTTAGAACTTGAAATGGCCAAGTCAGGAAGCTTAAGAGTTTCAGGCTTTAGAAAGAAGAAATAAAAGGAGAAAACATAGTTTTAAATGTAAAGCTCAATGCCTTTGAAGTTGAAGTCACTAAAACTAATGAGAAAAATTAGAAAATCATTTTTGAATTGGAAAGGACTTCAAAGCTTCTTAATCTGACCTCAAAAGAGGGTAAATGGTTCAAAAAACCCTGCACTAATGGTTGGAGGTAGGAGGCCAAATTTTCAAAAGACGGGCTAGGATATGAAAAGGAAATGGATAAGAAGAAAAGAAACTCAGCCAAAGAAAGGGGAAAAAGGGGCTTGTTTAGGAACAATTTTATAAAACTTTTGGTTTTAAAAAATAAAAGAACAAAAAACCCTATTTGGAAGTTGTTTTCTCTATGTTGGTTTTAAAATTTAAAAACACATAATGAATTTCTACTTTAGCCACGTCTCCACCACCCGTTACCGCAATTTCCAGATGACTTCAAGTGAAAGCCGTGGATGGAGTACTCCCCTTCCCACCATGCGACCAACCCTATTCCGTCTCTTTGCTATGTTGTAATGATTTTGGGAAATGGGGTGGGTTTGGTTTTAAAATGAATATTCAAACAGATGTTGGTTTTGTGTTTTACTACTAAAAAACTATTTCTAAACTTGATTTTTAAAATAGTTTTAAAAAACAAAAACAAAAAAACGTTCCAAAAGCACCAACGTCTCTTGCACTTTCTGTCATAAGAAGGGATACCCACTTGACAAGTGTAACACCCTAACTTTCACCTAATACGCTCGAGTCGCATTCGGCTAGTTATTAGCAGTTACGTCTTCGTTTCAGAACTTGATTTGGCTTCTTTAAAATACGAGTACTAAAAATACGACTAAATTTTTCTTTTTTGAACTTAAGACTTAAAATGCGAGCCACGCATGCGCATAGGGATCGACTTCTAAACAAGAAACGTAACAACCAGGCATACATCACCATAACAATCATAAATAAACCATAGAATAAACATAACATAACTTGTAGTATTATATTATAATCATAACAAAACAATGATGCCCTTATAAATATAAGGACACCTCAAGATACTAGATACATCAAGCAAGGTTAACTAACACTAAACATAATTATAAGCAAGCTAGACTAGTCTTCAAGCTTCCATTGCACCCTCTAATCGATGTGCGTAACTCCTACTCTCGCGCTTCAAGGAAAATCACGAACATCCACATCAATCCTATCTGGAGACAACATGGGAGGGAAGGACAAAAGGGGTGAGAATACTTATACAAGATTCTCAGGAGGCTCCCTAACTTTAACACAAGTGTCATCGTCATTCGCCCAGCCATTTCGGGTTTCATTATGAAAGAGGTATACATGCATAGGTTCAATTTTATTTTTTAAATCCTATTATCCGAAGTGGGTTTCCTTGTAGCATGAGTTTTTATGGTATGAATGCAGCAGATAGTTTATGTATGCATGGCAATACTTGAGCATGACATACACATAGATAACACATATCACTTAATCAAAGCATCAATGAAACATATGCATGTGCGTCTTTTACTTTTCATACTTGAACTTCCTTTCGTAATTTTTTCCACCCTCATCATGGTCACCAAAATCCACCCAACATGCCGGCCGCGATTTTAACATGGTCACCAAAACTCCTAATTACCCATCGCCTAGGAATGAGCTCATCCTAACTAGTCATCGCTAGATTCATACGAGTTAAAGAGGGGAAACATATCTCTTTCCTTGGATCACCCCGACAACCCTTAACTCAGGAAGTCATAATGGGATCATTTCCTCTTTATCATATCTTGTATGAATGCAACATGAGCATGCAACCATAGAACCTCATATGATATATCATATATTCTCATGCATTGTAAACATAGCATACCATATCATCACATCAACATGCCACAAATACACATAAAGTCTCATGCTCATGGTATTAACATATTCATATCATTATAAGTATGCCCACTCGGTCTCATGCTCACATCACACCTTCTATCTCATGGTGTCTTATACTTTGGCCCTTACGGGTCTTAAACTTGTGTTCTAATTATCTTATCCTTCATTATGGATTTTTATAACACCTAAGGGATCATTACCTATAATTTTCTCTAATATTTATGAATTATAACATAACCAAACAGCTCTATGTCTTGGGCAGAATTTTACCTCATGATTACGGGGTCCTAGAATCTATTTTTGACCCTTTCTAAGTTTCGTCTTCGCCTAAAGCTCTATAATCAACTCCTAAACCAATTATGAGGGATTCCTACACATATCCACTAATTATAAACCATTTTGTTAGGTCCAATTATGCTGGAATAGAATTACAAATTTTGTGCATCTAAGTGTTCTAGAATTCTCATTTTAAGTCCTTTCTAGTTACTTGTTCTTTCCTAACTTTCCTAAATCGTTCCTTGCTTTACTCAAACATAATTTTACACATTTTAACACCATAAAACAAAATTTATACAGTGGCCAATCATGAAGGGTAGAACCGAAATGCAAAACCCATAAAATCACATAATCTCATGAATTAAAATGCATACAAGTTGCTAGTTTTCTCTTGGAATCATTTTAGGAACTCAAAACTCTTTTAGAAACCAATTAATCTCATTGAAATCATAAAAATATATGCTAGGTCAGTAGCTAAATTATTTAGCTCAAGGAATGGACTTAAAACATAAAACTTTGTTCATAAAGTTCCTTGAGTACATCTAAGCTTAGAAAAATTCCAAGACTTAGACTATGGGCACTTATGATTAGATGAACTCATCCAAGTCCATCATTATCACCACAAGGCCGAAATGGCATCCCTTGAAATGCCTCCATTTTCTAAAACTTTATGCAAGATACTTGGGCAAGTCTTTAAGCTCTAGGACATTTAAGTGATGACATAAACTTAAACATGATATGCACTTATTTTATTCTTCATTAGAAAGTAAAGTGAGAGCATAAAATAAATATGAGATGCAACCTCATTATTATCTTTAAAGATTAAGTGATGACTTGAAATATAAACATGAAATGCAAGCTTGGAATTTAAACATGATAATGCAAGTCCATTTAGTTATTCTTGAGAGTTTAGTGATGACATCAAAATAAACATGCTATGCAAGGCATAAATGTAAACATGTGTGCAACTCATTTTATCTTAACTAGAGCTCTTACAAGACTTTAAAGGAACATCATAACCTTAACCCAATATGCATCTTAACAACATAAAGTGAGCTTTAGAGTTCTTAGCACCTAGACTTCAAAGAAGTCTTTGGTTTTGAACTTCATCATCAAGCTCAAGAAAATAGACACAAAGCTCAACACTTTGTCTAAACAAAATACAAGAACTAAGTCATATTCTTTATTTTATTGCTCATGGGCTTCAATCTAGAGTAAAACTCTTAGAACGGCCGACCAACTTTAAGGTTGGCAAGGGTAAGCTTAGAGCTTCTTGAAACATAGGATTAATTTTCTTTAACAAAACTTTTGTGATCTACTTAACATTTTTAGCAAACTTTGTTCAAACCAAGGAAGAAAAACTAAAACCTTTAAGGGAAAAGGGAAAGAAAATCGAATCCATTGAGAAAGGAAAGAAAGGAAACCGAAACATGAATAAGAAGAGGAAAAAGGAAACTCAAGCATATATGGTCCAAGACCAAGTTATTTCAAGCTTTAGAGGTTTCTCACATGACATCAACAAGTCATTATCTTGAAACCTCATCATCAAGCTAAAGTTTTTCTCATGAAAAGGCCTCATGGAAAAAAAAAAAGAAGAGAAAAGAGTTTTGAACCAAGAGAAAACTAGAACTTTCTTGAAGAAAACAAGTAAAAACTTGAAAACAAAACCCCTACCTAAGGAAGTCTTGAAAGAAATGAAAGAAAGCTTGGATCCTTGATGAAATGAGAAGACAAAATCTTCTCTTGGATGGCAATGAGGATTCGGCCAAGGGGAGGACACAAGGAAGATGGATTTTCCTTGAGAAAGTAAGCTTAGAAATGGAAAGGTTTGGTGTTTGAGAGGTGGTTTGAGGTGAGGGAGTGGTGGTTCAAGGTTGTTTGTGGTGGTTTATGGTGGTGGAAAGGTTTCTTTGAGGGAGAAAAAAGAAGAGCAAGATGAAGAGAACTTTGAGAGAAAATGAAAGAAAAAGCAAGAGAACTAAACTTGGCAAAGCTTCTAAAGTGTAACCAAGTTCTTCAAGGCTTGGTATTTATAGAAAAATGAAGCAATGGAGGCTGATTCAAGAGGAAGGGGGTTGACGGTTCTTCATGCCAAAGGGGAGGAAAATATCTTCAAAAACTTGTCATTCAAAGGCATGGTTGAAAGCATGGCCAGGTATGGTTCAAAGCATTGCTTGAGGTATGGCCTTTGAGTGAAACAAAATCAACATGTGACACAAATGGGAGGATGAATTCAACCAACATTTCAGCCAAGGGAGGAAGATAATTTGTCCATGTAATTGTGGTTTAATGATGTGTTTAGGTGTTTCTTTGATTAAGGTTTTGATTAGGAGTTGTAAGAAAGTGTTTAGGTGAGGTAATGGCTAATTAAGGTTGTCAAGACTTGATTAGGAAAGTGATCTTGCTAGATTAACAATTTAAAATCATTTTCTTAGTCAAATGAGGTATGGCCACAATTCCTTAAATTAAGGAATTGGAGAGAAAATACTATTCAAGATTCCATGACTAGGAATCTTGAATCAAAGAATGTAATTAGAGTTTAACCAAGCAATCTTAGGTTCTAATTAACCTTAATAAATTATTTTGACTCTAGATTAATTATTGAAATAAATTAATCTTCGATTAGAGCCTAATATTGCTTAGGTTTGCTTAATTACGTCATTAGACTCACTATACACGTTTTCAGGAGCAAAATGGTAATTTTGCACTAAATCCCGGACCTCCAGGCCCGACCAAACATCAAAAGGCACTCAAAAACATCATTCCAAACTTTCTGAAAGTTCCTGGGCTAAACGGCACCTTTTACCCGTGTAGGACACAGGAGGGGTATTTTGGTCATTTTGAGCGAAAGTTAGAAATTGAAATTTTCACCTTGGATATCAAACATAACAAATATGATCCCCTTTAAACATTGAGTGGACCCATTCTAGGACTGCCTGTTTCCCTTGAATTTTGGTAAAAATGACCTCACGGCATTTTGGTCATTTGTACCAAACACCAGAAATCGAGGCGTTACAACAAGTATTTCTTGAGAGAAATCTGTCAAAATGATAGGAACCTCCTCCTAAAGCTAACCCAAATGGACCCAAGAAGTTGTGTACCAAAATTAAAATTGTTTTTATTATAGGTGTGTCTAGAAACACACTAATTTGGGTACCAAGAGACACATGAACGGTTATACTCCAGACACTTGTCAGATCAGAGGTGGATCAGAAGCATGAAGCCTAAGAACTCTGGATGTAACACCTTGAAAATTATTTAAAAATTAATTTGAGCTTTATTAGTTGTAATTTCAAAAATATGATAGTTTAGCAATGATGAGGATGGCCAAATGAACCTATAATAGTAACCTTGTGGGCCCCGCTGGTCTAACAGCCAACCCCATATCCATGATAAGGAAATGGTTGGGACTAAGAAAAGCAAGGGTTAAGGTTAGAAATAGTTAGGAATAAGGATTTTATACCTGAATTAATTTTCGAGCAAAGTGGATTACCCAGGTATGGTGTTTTACCCGTTTGGAAATTTCAGGATGCGATTTCTAACACGAAAGATAGTTTAATCTTATAAAGGATAATGTCTATCCTTTATGTGCTAAGTGTAAGGCTAAGATTTAATCTTGCTTTACAAAATTAAATCCTAGCCATTCATCATATTTTCTTTTTAAAGAATTAGACTTTATACTACATAATTCTTACAACATAATTTAATATCATTAAAAGCCACCTAACTTGGCCAAATCATCTCATCATTCTCGGCCATAATAGCATGAAGAACTAGCCCCCATTTTTGCCTTTCTTAGGAGCTTCCATCTTGATTCAAGTCACTAAAACACTTACCCAACGTCACTAAAACCATAAACTTTCCTTTACCAAACTTGTTCTACTCATCACTACCTATAAAACTAACCGATTAAAATTTCAATTCTCCATCAATCCTCACCTTGACATATCACTTCCTCACTGATTAGGAAGGGCTTAGGTTTGATTTGAGAGCATTGGAGTGAAGGGAATCTATCTTGGAGCATTGAAGAGCCAAGGATACACTAGCTTCCAAGAGTAGGGTTCTTTGGCCTTTTCCTTTCCAAATTTATTATGAACTTTCTAATTGGTATTATTATGAAATTTTTTATTGTATTGGTTAATAATATATGGATAGTGATGTATTAATTTTGGTAGGGTGTTTGGATGATGTTAAAAATCATTTTTGTTAAAGGGGTTTTGTATGCTGTAGATTTTCGTTTTCCTAATAGCAATGATTGTTCACGAAATTTCTGGTATATTTTGGGTACTTTCATGAGCAAGGAAAAATATATGTTGAAGCTAACATCCTAGGCTAGTTCCATGAATTTTCTTGAGCCATGTTTCGGACTCCCACTCCTGAAAAAAAATCATGCACCGAGACTATATATGTGCTATCTAATTTTCTAGTCTTGAAGCTACGAATTTTCCAAATTTTTTTTAACATAGAAAATGATTGATTTTTCCTTTGAAATTTTTACTTAGTGTTGAAAACATCTTCAAGTGTAACTGTAAGTTTTCTTTTGAATTGATTCAATCATTTGCTATGGTTAAAAATTATGAATTTTGGGTTTTTAGCAAGGTTGAGTGGTTTCGGACCACCAAATTTGTCTAATTTTGTTAACATAGTTAGAGAACCCTTTTTACTCTAAAATTTTTATGGAGGCTTGTGGACACATTGAAGTGTCTTAGATAATTTTTATACCCTCTAAATTGATTGTTTGATGAGCAAATAAATTTGTACTACAATGGTGTGAAATCTGCCCATTGTGCTAAAAGAACCAAAGAATTGAATTGATAATGTAATGGCATTTTGGTTCTAGTGATATGAATACTTGATATTGAATAGTTGGCCATGTGATTTGTGACACATAAATGCATGCTAGAGGAAATAAAGAGTGGTTTATGAGACATAATTGAAATTGCATTGTGAATAAAATACCTACATATGGCTTATGCATGCATATGAGAAAATAGAATATATATAAATTTCAATCGTGCATATTTGACATATGGACAAAACAGAAACAAGACTTAGATTGAATTAGGGAAAGGAGAAAGAAAACTTTCCCAAATTTATTTTGAGTCGGTAGACGTATCGGCTAGGAATAGAGTCTGTGATTCGGAAATGGAAAAAATGAAGTTTGATGATCACATATAGGTACAAGCTTGTTCCTGTAAGTAGTCTATTTCCCTTAAGTGGTGTGATCCACTATAAATACCATTTGATATAAACTATCTATGGAATTGTCCAAAAATACCCGTTGGTATAAACTAAGTCTTTCCTATGTTAATGAAAAGAGAAAAATGCACTGATTTGATTTTTGTGGCCACAAGTGAACACAGGTCACTTTGAAATAATTTCACTATTATCATATGCATACTCATTTTATTCTATTTGCCTGTCTGGGATGATTTACTAGTAGTTGGAACATTATGATATATGTGCACTAAGTGATTGATTGTTAAAAACTACCCACTTCAGAGGGATGATTTTAGAACTTTAAAATGAATCTTTAATGTGTATTGCATGATCACATTTTCTTAATAAACCAAGTGGCTGGGCCGATGACAATCATATTATGATTATGTAATTGGGAGTTGCCCTACTGAGAATTGTAGAATTCTCACCCCTATGTGTTTTTGTGTTCCCATGTTGCCTCCAGGTTGATCAGAGATAATTGCTACACAAAAGGAATTGGGATCATAGTTTAGCAGTTAGTGTTTTTATTATGTTGTACTTAGTGGTATGTATAAGTTTGTAAACATAATAGAGAACATATATGTATTCAAGCTCATAGAAAAGCTTCCTTTAGAGCTTAACTATGTAATCAATAAATGTTTTATTTCCTTGTTATATATTTAATAGAACCATGAATTATTTACTACCCAATTTGATCGATCTTGCTATAGATAACAAAGAAAGGTCCGCTAATTAATAAGTAACAACTTCAGTACGATGTCATGACTTAAGGATGAGGTTGTACTTGAGGATATTACACTGGATTAGTCAAGTTTGATGATGGAAGGAGCTCAACAAGATCCTTGTTGACAATCTTGAAGAGCTGAATGAGAATCTTGATATTTTAAACCTTAAGGACTCTTTGAAAATCAAGCAGATGTAAATCTCAAAATCTCAACCTTTAGAAAGTAAGCTCTAGAACATGGACGCTTTAGAAAGCCGACTTAAGGCTCCAAAGCCTTCAGAAAGTGATTTTCTGAGCATTAAGGAGAGCACTCTAAGATGAAGAGAATTGAAGATCTTCATGGCCATAGAAACTACAAGGGAATTTCTGATTTCAAAGGCAGTTTCATCACAGAGTTCTACAGATAATTTCCAAGGGTATGAGAACCAAATCATCCCTTAGAAATCAGTCAAACTATGCTTTCATCTCACCATCAAGCTTTAATTCATTGAAGAAGCTTTGAGTGATCAAAGTTAAGTGGATGCTATGCAAAAGAAACTTGACCAATTTGAGAAAAGCAAACTTTGGATGCTCGTTGAAAAGCCCAAAGGGAAAACCATCATTGGGACAAAATGGGTGCTTAGGAGCAAGCTTGATGAAGCTTGCAAAGTCATCTAGAACAAAGCAAGATTGGTTGCACAAGGTTATAATCAACAAGAGAGAATTGATTATGATGAAACCTTTGAACCAGGAGCTAGGCTGGAAGCCATAAGAATGCTACTTGCTTTTGCTCATTTAAGGGATTCACTCTTTACCAATGAATGTTAAGTCTACATTTTAAATGGATTCCTTTCTGAAGAAGTTTATGTGAATACCTTGGTTTTGAAGAGTGAAGACCTTCCTAACCATATCTTCAAGCTGACAAAGGCACTTTATGGTCTAAAACAAGCTCCTCGAGCTTGGTATGATAGGGTTAAGTACTTTTCTTGAAGAATGGGTTCAAGAGAGGTAATGTAAATATTACTCTTTTACTCTGAGAAAGATAATCACTTTCTAATAGTTCAAATATTCGTTGATGAAATTATATTTGGTGCCTCTAATCATTCTCTGTGAAAAGCTTTCAAAATTAATGAAGGGTGAATTTGAGATAAGCATGATTGGTGATCTCGGACGTTTTATTTCTGCTATTTGAGTACAAATGACCAAAATGCCCCTTAGGTCATTTTTACCTAATTCAAGGACAGTCGCCCGAATCCTCGAATGGGTCAACTCAATGTTTGAAGGGGTTATAACTGTTATGTTTGATATCCGAGGTGAAAAATCTCGTTTCTTAACTTTCCTCAAAATGACCAAAATACCCTCCGTGTCTACACTGTAAAAGGTGTCATTTGAGACCGAAATTTTTCCAAGAAGTTTAGAATGATGTTTTTAAGTAATGTTTGATGTTTATTCTGCTCCAAAGGTCCCGGCAATTTTAGTGCAAAATTACCATTTTGCCCCTAGAACAATGTACAATGAGCCTAATGACGCAATTAAGCAAACCTAAGCAATATTAGGCTCTAATCGAAGATTAATTTATTTCGATAATTAGTCTAGAGTCAAAATAATTTATTAAGGTTAATTATAACCTAAGATTGCTTAGATAAACTCTAATTGCATTCTTTAATTCAAGATTCCTAGTCATGGAATCTTGAATAGTGTTTCTCTCTCCAATTCCTTAAATTAAGGAATTGTGCCATACCTCATTTGACTAAGAAAATGAATTTAATTTGTTAATCTAGTATGACCACTCCCTAATCAAGTCTTGACATCCTTAATTAACCAATTATCTTACCTAAACACCTTCTTGCAAACCCCTAATCAAAACCTTAATCAAAGAAACACATAAACACATCCTTAAACCACAATTAGATGAACTAATTTCTCTTTCTTGGCCTTAAGTGGCCGGCCACTCCACCCCCTCCATAGCCCATCATGTGTTGTTTCAATTACACTCAAGAGCCATACTTCAAGCCATGCTTTGCCCATACTTCACCATGCCTTCAACCATGCTTACAACCATACCTTTGTAAGAGATATTTCTTCTCTCCTTCCTCCCTCAAAGTGGCCCCTCCTCCCCCCTTGGAAGCCTCATTGTTGAAAATTTCTATAAATACCAAGCCTTGATGAACCTTGTCACACTTTAGTTCATTTGTTAAGTTTACACTTCTTGCAAAAATTCTCTCATTTCCTCTCAAACTCCCTCACTTTGGCTCTGAGTTCTTCCCAAGACTTCAAGAGGATTTTCTTCTCATTTCATCAAGAAAACAAAGCTTCCTTACATCTCTCTTCAAGACTTCTTTTAGGTAGGGGTGTATTGTAACGCCCCGATTTTTTTACTATCGTTAGAAATTACCGAATTACTCTAGGTAATTCTTACATAAAATTTGAGACCAAACAATCCTTAATAAAGGAATATAATGTTAGAAGAGAAGTTAGGAGCAATTCGTGCAAGCATTGCAAACCCTGAATTTCTGTACGTGTAAAATGACCAAAATGCCCCTGAGGTTATTTACTAGAAAATGAGGATCGTGGGCCCCACCCGTCCTCAAGGGGATGTTTTGATAATAATAAGGGATTGTTTGTGTTATGTGTGTTAACAGAGGAAAAGAATCATAATTTTGCTCTTACGCGCGAAATGACCAAAATGCCCCCGGTTGTTTTAACCCCGATTTGCGTGCCGACTAAGCCCGAACCTCACTAAAATGTTTTAAAAGGTGTTTTTAAACCATGATTAACCATTGGTTAAGCTCGGTGGTCTCGGGCAATTTTTAAGTAAAATGACCGTTTTGCCCCTCCTTTGTAGTTTTACAAATTTTGAGATTTTTGATTCGTCTAACGAAACCTAAGCAATATTAGGCTCAAATTAAAGTTTATTAAATTCTAATTATTAATCTAGTCAAAATTATTTATTTAAATTGATTAGAACCTAAAATTGCTTTAAAACACTCAAATTACTTACTAATTCACCTAAGCCCTTAACCGTAAATTCTCTAAATTGCATGAATACCTTGCCTACACCTAAATAATACATGGAACACACAAAACCATCTTCCATGAGGCTGTAATGCACGAAATAATTCAGCCATAATCATTAGAATTATTGCAAGATAATGCACTAAAACAAAATGCCAAAAAATTCCCTAAAACATAGCATAAAACATGCCTTAAACAAGAAATGATTTTTCCTTTGTTCCCCATGAAAAATTCGAAAATTATGCCTTCGCCTCTTGTCATACATGAGCTTGAATTCCTCTATAAATATGCTACTTGAGGAGCCTTGGAAGCCTTGCTCATAACTTACACAAATTCTAATTTTAGGAGCACCAAAAGCTTTCTTTCTTCCTCCTCCTTGGCCAAAATTTCTGCTCCCATTTTCAAAGAGATTTTCTTTCATTTCACTCAAGGAAACCAAGTCCTATTCCTTTCCTTCAAATCAAATTAGGTAGGGAGTTGTTTTTAAGTTTATTTCTATGCTTTGCTAAGTGTTGTTCTTGGTTCAAAATGATGATTTCATGGATTTTCTCTAGTTTTTCCATTTGGTTTTCTTCTTCCTTTTCTTTTGAACAATTCCCATATGGCCTAGGTGGGACTAAGATGATGGCTTGATGATAAGGACCTTGAGGGTGGGTTGTGAATCCATCACAAGTTAGGCCTCTAAAGCTTGAAAGTTCCACTTGATGCAAAACTTTAAAGAATAATATTTTTATGATGTTTTTATGATCTTGAGTTTAGAACTTGAAAGATGTATTTCTCACTTTTTCTTGCTAAGATATATATATTGGATTGAATTTGTATTTCTATAAAGTCTTGAAGGAGCTCTAGTAAAGAAATCAAATGAACTTGCATCCATGTTTAAGTTTATGCCTTGCATAATCATGTTTACTTTCTATGTCATCACTAAAATTTTAAGAATGAATAAATGGACTTGCATACTCATGTTTAAATTTCCAAGTTTGCATTTCATGTTTATATTTCATGTTGTCACTTAATCTCTAAAGATAATAAAGAAGTTGCATCTCATATTTATTTTATGTTCTCACTTTATTTTATAATGGCTAAAAGAATCAACGCATGACATGTTTATTTTTATGTCATCACCTAAAGATCCTAGAGCTTAAAGACTTTGCCAAGTATCACAAGCAAAGAAATAAGATTATTGGAGTTAAAGAATTGATTCTTTAAGAAGTCTTGAGATTGGAGCTTAAAAAGATGTAATAATAATTCTCTTCTCCCTTCACCAGCCAGTGCGATTACCGCCTCCTTCTTAAGATTCTTCTCCCTCCACTGGTCCTGCGACTACGCCGCTTCTTGCATCATGTTTATATTTCAAGCTCTTGCATCATGTGTAATTTTCAAGTCACCACCTTAAATCTTAAAGATAAAGAAATGGATTTGCATATCATGTTTATAATTCCAAGTTATCACCTTATAATGACAAGATTAAAATGAGGTTGCATAGCATGTTTATGATTCTAAGTTATCACATAAATCTCTTAAGATCAAGACTTGCTCCTTTTATCTTAAGTGAGAATTTTAATCATGAAGATTCTTTCAAGTTTAGCAAAAAAAATTAGTTTCTAAAAGAAATTTGAGGCCTTGCAAAGACTTTAAAAGAAACTAGTATTCCATGTACACTTAAAATGTGATTATGATAGGTTCATGATTCAGCCACTAATCTGAGTTTATTACCAATGTATGATGATGATTTAATATGTTTAAAGTTGTGATTATTATGTTTATTGATGAGGGAACAATTATATGCAAGTTAAAAGAGAAACTAGCTATATAAAACAACGTAAAGCAAGATTTCTAGAACTCTAGATAATGAAATTTATGCATCTTCCAGAACCTTTAGTGGCCTTAAGAACCAGATTTTATTATGTTTAGATAAGGGAGAATGATTCATAATTGGGTTAGTAATTAATTTTGGCATCGAGGGAAAGACGGAGAAAGGGTTAAAAATGCAACTTTAGCATAAAACCTTAAGAATGACTTACTACCTATGCTACCCCATATAGTCTAATAATGTTCCTAAGGCTTATAATTAATGGTAATGATGGTAATGAATCCCTTAGATGCATAATTAATTAGTTCAATAATTGAGGTTGCCCGATTCTGAGTTTCGATTGTTGAGACAGCTTTTGTAAGAATTGATGATGATGCCTCCTTGATGTTTTAAATGATAAGTTTATGTAGAGATTTGATGCTTATTAAGTATTTGATAATATTAAATGATTTCATGGCTTACATGTTATAGTTGCTATTGCAAACAATGAGAATACTTATGCATGAAATAAAGAAATATTACCCTTGTTATTGGAAGAAAGTGTACTACTGTAAAAGTGTAATTTGGAAAGGTTCTGATAGGAAAGACTTGGTATTTAAGCGTGTCCATTTGTAACCCACCTCTCTTTCCTGGAATCTCCAGATGTATGATTACAGGTATATATTATTTCGGCATAAGACCATAAATGAGAAAATGTTATGATGATTATGAATGAAGAATTGTATTATCATATAACATACAAAGATTTAATGGTGACTTAAACTATGAGAAAATGATCCTTTGGACCCATCAGACTATAGGTGGTGAAAAGGTGATTCTTGCCCCTACTTCTCTCAAAAGGGTAGAGTTGGGATTTTAACTTATCAAAAGGGATAAGTATATGCTAGTGACGACTAGTAAGGTATGAGCTCATAACCTAGATTACTCCCAAAAGGGTGGAGTATAGGGTGGTCCAGGAAAATGATGATGAAAGTAACTTTAAGTCACCTAAGGAACTAAGTAACGTATTATGTGATTATGATGTTCTTCTATGCATAGTATTTATGAGATGATGATGAGAAATATGATGTTCTTCTATGCATAGTATTTATGATATGATGATGAGGAATATGATGTGGTTTTATGCATAACTATGTTATTATATGTGAAAGGAAAAGTTCATTATAAACATGACATGCTAAGTTTATGATGCATTATAAGACGCATGATTAAAACGGACAAACCTCGATAAAGTATATTTTCGAAATTAATAAATCAATCTTAGCATGCTCACTATTTCATAATGAAACTCGAGGTTCTGGGGACGATGATGATGACACAATGCATCATGAGGTGAGTACCCTATGAGATTTTTATAAGTTTCTCACTCCCTCTATTTTTCTTTCCATCTCGTCTTCAAAACAGAAGGAAGCGTTCATGAATCACATTGAGGCTTTCACCTGGTAGCTGAACTTGATCTTGCTAGTTTCACTCGTATATTTCAGATATCTATCCTTATCCTTGGAGTGTTGTTACTAGGTGCCATTAATGGATGTCCTTCCATCCATATACTATTTATGTTTTGTTTGATTGCCTACACCTAGCCTAACTCGTTGGTAGGCAAAATATTTATGTGTTATGTAATTATGGATGTTATATGATGGAGCCAATGTGATATGATGTATTTAATTTCTGATATGTCTTTTTATATTCCACTAGTCGTTCACGTTATGCGGCTCACGTTGTCAATCATGTTTAAAAAAATGGCTCATAATTTCACTAAATATTTTCAAAGTATGATTAAAGAACTGAAGCAAAGAGTAAAGCCTAGTAATTAATCAGACCTAGGTGTATTAGGTTAATTATTAGGGTGTTACATGTATTTTCTAAGTTTTGTGTGCTTCCGTTAAGAAAGAGTTCTAGTGTTTCTCTTGGTTTTTCCAAGTTCTCCCCTCTCTTTTTATTTTCGGCCTAGAGCCTTTGATTGAGAAAAACTTTGGCTTGATGATGAGGTTTCAAGATAATGACTTGTTGTTGTCATGTGAGAAACCTCTAAAGCTTGAAATAACTTGGTCTTGGACCATATATGCTTGTGTTCTTTTCCTTTTCTTGGTTTATATTTCGGTTTCCTTTTTCATTTGTTTGAACAAGGTTTGCTAAAATATTGAGTAGATCATAAAAGCTTTGGTAAAGAAAAATTAATCACATGTTTTTCAAGAGCTCTAAGCTTACCCTTGCCAACCTTAAAGTTGGTCAGCCGTTCTAAGAGTTTTACTCTAGATTGAAGCCCATGAGCAATAAAATAAAGAATATGAGTAGTTCTATTTGTGTTTGTTTTGTTAAAATGTTGGTATTCTTGTTTTAATCTACTTTCTTGAGCTTGATGATGAAGTTCAAAACCAAAGTCTTCTTTGGAGACTTGGTGTTAAGAACTCTAAAGCTCATCTTCCATTGTTAAGATACATGTTGGGTTGGGGCTATTGATGTTCCTCTAAAGTCTTGTAAGAGCTCTAGTTAAGATAAAATAAGTTGCATTCATGTTTAAGTTCATGTCTTGCATCTCATGTTTATTTTGATGCCATCACTAATCTCACAAGAATAAATGAATGAACTTGCATTGCCATATTTAAATTTCCAAGCTTGCATTTCATGTTTATATTTCAAGTCATCACTTAATCCTTAAAGATAATAATGAGGTTGCATCTCATATTTATTTCATGCTCTCACTTTACTTTGTAATGAAGAGTAAAATGAAGTGCATAGCATGTTTAAGATTATGTTATCACCTAAATACTCTAGAGCTCAAAGACTTGCCCTAAGTATCTTCAAAAGGAAATTTTAACCATGAGAAGTGAATGTGTTTAGTATGGTACAATGATGGTTTGATTTTTTTGTAAAATGAAAGGATGATTTTAGAAAAATGTTGGAAAATTGTTTTATGAGGTCTCAAGGTGTTTAAATAGTTTGAAATGTGTCAAAAATCATATTTTCTCAAATTCCGGGTCCTGGTAATCGATTAACAGCTTATGTAATCGATTAAGAGTGATTTTTGAAGGGTTTTTGGTTATGGTAATCGATTACCAAGGCTGTTCCTCATGCCTAGAACCGATCCTTAAAACCCTGGAATCGATTACCTGTTAGTGTAATGGATTACTCTTATGTTCTTTATTCTTCAGAAACAGTTTAACCCTAAGAAATCAATTACCATCCTATGTAATCGATTACCCGTTGTTTGAACCCAAAATAAATTTAGCTCCTGTAATCGATTACCAGGAACATGTAATTGATTACCAGAACATTTTTGCTCCTGAAATTGTCCCAAGAGAAAAACTAGTAACTCGTGTGCACTTATAACATGAGTTCATGTGATTATGTGTGATGAACATTTTTGGTTTCTGTCTTATCCTTGTGGCCATTGTATGAATTCTGTTTGAGGAGTTAGAATGCGTAATATTATGCTTGAGTGAAGTGAGGAACGTTTTGAGGATTAGAAAGACTAAGTAAATAGGAGGAATTAGAACTAGAATCTTAAAGTGCTTAGACACAAGAATAATAACTTCTGTTCAGCATAATTGAGCTTAAGTAAAATGGTTCATAATTGGTGATTATGCCTAGGAGTTGAATATAGAATCTTAGGCGAAGATAGAACTTAGAAAAAAGTCTAAGGCATAGATTCTAGAATCCCCGTAGTTAAGTAAATGATCTTGATGAGTAATCTATATAATGCTGTTGGATGAGTTAGTGAGCACAATGTTAGAAAGAATTATAAGGAACAATCCCCTAGGTATAATAAAGACTTGCAATGGGTGACAAGATCACTAGAACAGGAAATTAAGACCCGTAAGGGCCAAAGCATAAAATACCATGAGATAAGAGGTGTGAGGTGAGCATGAGGATGAGTAAGCATGTTATTATTGATGTGATTATGACGATATTTCAAGCATGAAACCTTATGTGTATAATTGACATATTGATATGATGAAGTATTGTGCCATGTATTTGAAATGCATGAGGTTTCGAAAGATGAATGAGATTGAGGAATATGTTCATGTGAACTAGAAAGTTATTGATTGAGAAAGTTCCATAAGAATGATGCATGTGATTGAGGTTATGTGGCATGACTCAAATTTGAGGAAATTCAGAAGAGTAGCTGTTATGTTGCCGAATTTCCGTCAAATTTGAGAGACTCAAGAAAGTTTTTGAGAAATATGATGTTTAAGGTGGCACACGAGACGTACTTCTCCTGCTTCTGAGGAGAAGGTAAAACCATGAGGGCATAGACATTAGCTTGCCAAAGCGGACAAAGTCGCTAGTCTTAACTAGTCAATGCGTTTCGAAGAAGGAAAAAGTCCCATGATGGGTGATCCTTAGGCCCCCTACCCGTACTTTGGGAGTCGGGATTATGATGATTATGATTATGATATGTTTATGATTCGCTTATCAAGAGGATAAGTAAGAACTAGTGACGACTAGTTAAGGTATGAGCTCATAGCCTAGTTTAAGGGGCGTGGTTACTATTATGTTTGGTGTCACAAGATTAAGATGAAGGAATGATGTTCAAAGAGAAGTTACATGCCACTTATATGTTGATTGAACATTGTTTGGTTTGCCTAAAGTACCGCCATGCATCCATGAACTATTATGTTGCATACATGCATTAAGAATCATTATAAAAGACACGGACCTTGGTTAAATATCTTGCAAAAACTTCATAATGAACCTATGCATGCTTAACCTTTTCATAATAAACCCAAGGTTCCTAGGGACGTAAACGATGACACTAGGATAGAGGATTTCCTTACTAAGACTTTTTAGCAGATTCTCACCCTCGCTCTCTATTTCTCTTTCCGTTACGTCTTCAGACATCGATGGCGTCGTTCGTGATCTTCATTGACTCGCCCACTGGGAGGTGCACTATGACCCCGAGCATCAGTCCTACCACTTCAAGGGTCATTGTGAGGTGCGCATTTTTGTGTACGTGGGACGTTTTGCCTTTCTCGTCTCCAGCTATCTTTTCGATCCGACTTCGCCTTTTGGCGAACCTGATCTTTGAGAGGACGCGACCCCGAGACAAGCAGGACTCGTCGTGCCCGTCCTTCCTCATCGACGGTACACATACCCCGAGTATGTTCCCCGTTCTCAATCAAAGGCCGATCCTTCGGAGGGCTCTTCCCTTCGTTTCCCATGGATCTCGGGGAGGTAGCGAGGACACCTCACCAGCCGAGGCATGCGAGGCGTGTTCGAGCCCGAGAGGCGACCACGTCGTGGAGGCCACGCCGTTCCCTCGATTCCCATCCTAGATCTCCGCTTCGTTGGGATACATCCGAGGAGCTTATCAGTTCACGGGCTACATCTCCCCATTGGATCGACGTCATCAGGAGGCGTGGAGGGCGAGGGTAGTGATAGTTGGGCATTTTATCTTTTGGGGTCTTACCATGTACTTGCTTTTATTTTCCCTTCCGTTTATGTATTTCCAGTTTCTTTGCCTAAGCTCCCACTATATGGGTAAGACTTTATGCTTTCCTTTGTAATTCAATGGTTATGTATTAAACTATTATGATTAATATTATGATGATTGTTCTCATGATTGAGGTGTCCTTAAATGCTTATGTTTTGTATGATTGATTTATTCTTCCGCTTCACGTTCCGTTTATGTTATACGCGATGGTTCGCACTTTGTTTTACATGTTTCATTTCAAAAAAAAAAAAAAAAAAATTTACCTATATTTTCCGCTAAGTTATTTCCAAAAGAGGTTTTAAAGGAAGTAACGACTAATAATTAATCTAAGTACGTCCCAGGTGTGTTTGGGTTGAATATTAGGGTGTTACAAACTCAAGTTTTTCCTCGGTTTGCAAATAAAACAACAAAGAGAAAGAACATTGATCCATCAAGAGAAGTATACAAAGGAGCTTTTGAAAAAGTTCAATATAGGTCAAGCCAAACCTATGAGTACCCCTATGTATCCATCTCAAATCATTGATGCTGATGAGAATGGCAAAAATGTATCAGAAAGTAATTGTAAAGGTATGATTTGTTCACTTCTATATCTCAAAGCAAGTAGACTAGACATTTAATTAAGGGTAGGGATTTGTGCTAGATTTTAATCTAACCCAAAGCAATCACACGTAAATACTGTCCAAAGGATTTTTAAACATATATCCAGTACCACTAATCTTGGCTTATGGAATAAGAAAGGTACATCTTGTAAGATTGTAGGATACGTGATGCGACTTCGCTGAGATAGAGTAGAGAGAAAGAGCACCAATGGTTGCTACTATTTCTTCAGAAAAAGCCTCATCACCTGTTCATGCAAGAAGTAGAATACCATAACACTCTCTACGGTTGAAGCTGAATATGTAGTTGTCATAAACGCCATAGATGCTATGGATAAGGAACCAACTAGAAGATGATCACCTAAGGTATTCCAAAATCCCTATATTTTGTGATAATACAAGTGCTATTAATCTTGCTAAGAATCCTATCTATTACTCTAGATCCAAGCACATTTATGTTAAATATCATTTTATTCGGGATCTTGTTCAAAAAGATGTTGAGTTTATGTTTATGAATCCTGAGGACCAAGTGTGTGATATATTCACAAAACCATTAGCTGAAGATTGCCTCTGTGTTTTGAAAAGGCTTTTGAACTTAAAATTTTTTAAATCTGCATAAGCATTTATGCACAAACATTTCTGGAATCCCTTTTCATTGCTTTGAACTAAAGCCTATATGAAAACATTAGTTTGCAAGTTCAGAACATTAGTTTGCAAGGCCAAAGAATAATTGAAGATTAGAAAGTCATTACGAGCTTGGAAAGAAGATGAAAGGATCTGAAAGAACGTTAGAGGATTAGATAATGGGGTACTCTTGGTGTCACAGGGTCCAGAATCAGCACACATACAAGACGTAAGAAAGTAGTGCTACTCCAATGGGTCAAAAAGTGAAGGAGAACCTTAGAAAGTAACTCGTTAAGAAAGTGATTCCAAGCATCATAAACCATTCTATCTGAAAAGAATGAAAAAGGTTGGATGATTCCCTCTCTTATGAGTTTCTCTCTCCCATGTCGCCTCACCTTCAGTTATTCATATCCCATCACTTAAATAATCCCTACTCCTTATATTTCAACATTTTTACCTTCATCTTCAACCTCATACTTCTAATTCTCAACCATTTTATCTTCTCTTGCTCATGAACCTTCTCTGTACATGCTCTCTTGATCTCTGAAACCCTCATCTTCTAACCTTCTCAAGCTCTAACCTTTCTTTCATCCTCACATATTCTACCTTAAAATGGCTGAAGGAAGAAACTCAACCGATCCATTGACAAAAGGGCAACCTTCCACATGTACAGCGATCTAAAGATGCAAGAGTTCTATGAAAAGAACTTCTTGCTAAGGAAGATGCCACCAGGAAAGACATTAAGAAAGGATCTCCGTGAAAGTGTATCCATTATTGCTCAAGTTCCTATGAAGAGAGGAGAAAAAGATGAGGAGGAGAAAAGACAACAACAAAAACCTCAGTGCCACCACCTTCTTCAAAAACTATCAATGATTCCTATAATTCAAATAATGGGCTATAAGAAAGATCAGAAAATATGCCTAATAAACCTTTGAACCATCAAAAAAGAGATATTGAGTCCAAGCTCATGAATGTTCCTAAACATAAGACAAGGATATCTATGCTTATGAAAGATGTCATAAGATATCAATAGGATGGATATACGGTCATCTTCACTGACTTTGAAGAAGATGAAGAAGATGTAGAAGCAGAAGAATAACAACAAGTAGTAGCCTACTCATCTAAAGAAGAGGAAAACCTTTCCAGAAGGGAAAAGGCCAAAATGAGTGAATTCTTTCCAGTGGTGCCAATCATTGAAGAGCCAGCTGAGGAAGCTAATGAACTAGAGACCGCTATCATTCTGATGGTTCCTCAACCTCCTCCTTCCATTCGTATAACTGCATTGGAAGAGGAAAAGGATAAGACCTCATAAACTAGTGCTCCTCTTTCTGAAGAAGCAGCTACTTCTACCTCAGCTCAGGTACTTAACATTGCTTTTGCTCCTACCACTCCTCTTCATGTTCCATCCTTTCCACCACTTGTTGCTACACTTGCTGATGCTGAAGCTGAATAGCCAAAGTCAGGGGAGACCATACCCCTAGACATACCAAAGCTCTCTCCAAGAGCTACTCCATCCACATCTGCAACAATCCATCTACCACACCAGCCCACAACAGAGCCTTCAACCAGTTCTCTACATATCCATCTTCTGCAAAATGAGAGGGATATGGCCGCTAGGTTGGATCGGGTTAAAGCCTCCAATATATGGCCTCTAGGTTGGATGGGTTGAAGCCTCCAATGTTGCACACCTGCCTACACCGAGTCATGAAGATTTAATGCTTTAGATACTTCAGAACACTCAAGAGATTCTTAGAGAGTTAAGGAAAGGGGCTGATGATGATGATGTTCCTGGTTTCCAACACACCTCCTTTTTACTAATGTTGAAAAGGGAGAGAAAGGAAGAAAATGTATCAATGCTGAAGAACTCATGGGGAGCATCATGCTAAAGAAGAGCTCGGAGATTTATCATTCATCTATTTTTTTTGGTTGCCGTTTTGAACAATTAGTTTTTTCATTCTTGCTCTGATATCATTTTTATTGCTTTTGAACAATATTTTTTTAGTGTATGGTATATATTAGTTGCGCTATCCTTGTTGTAACGCCTAATTTTTCCTCCTTACAAAATGACCAAAATACCCCTAGGGTCTTTTGTTTGCATGAAAATCAAGGGTGGCCAATGCAGGCCATCCTCAATAGGGTAATTTAATTTTAGAATAATACTATACGTGGTTTGGGTAGCAATCTATGCGAGAATTGAAATCTCTGATTTTGTATGCAAAATGACCAAAATGCCCCTGACGTCATTTTTGCCTAGAAATTCGAGGAAGGCCAGAACAGGCTATCTTCAAGGGGTTAGTTTGATGTTTGAAGGGGACTAGATGTGTTTTGGATGACAATAGATATGGTAATATCAATTCCTAGTTTTTCCTATGTGAAATTACCAAAATGCCCTTGAGGTAATTTAACGCGAGATTAAGTGACGACAGACCTTGTCATCACTCAGGAGTTGGAAATGCCAATTAGAGGGTATATGTGATATCTGCATGGGTCCCAAAAAGTCCCAGGAATTTCTGTGAAAATTACCTTTTGCCTCTAGTTAGTGATAATTAAGCCCAATTATGGTAATTAATGAAATATAGACAATATTAGGCTCTAATGAAAGATCAATTATTTTTATTAATTAATTTTGAGTCCAAATAATTATTTGAAGTTAATTAGGGCCCAAGATTGCTTGGGAAAAGTTTAAACCCATTCTTAATCAAAGATGCTTCATAAGACCAAAAAGCAAGAGTAAGAGACAAAAAGTACACTCTCTCTCCTTCTTTTTCTTATGATTAGGGACATGTTAGTATTTGAAATTTGAATTAATTGAGTTTAGCCTCATTAATCATGCAAGACAACCCCTTACTATTGTCTTGAAAGCCTTAACATCTAATTACAACTCTCTAACCATTTCCCTAATTAAACCTACCCTTAATCCCAATCCTAACATACACAAAACATGAAAATATCCCACCTAACCCCCCTAATAATTTCGGCCAGCCCTCCCATTCTTTCCCTATGATATTTTGATTCCTCAAACACTCTTATACTTACACTCTTCTCATTTTTTTACCGCCAACTTTTTTTATCACAACTTGAGCTCCAAGTTGTGTTAAAAATCCCCTCTTCCTCTCCATCTCAAACTTTTCTTCTCCATCTTCAAGAACCTCCATTTTGCTCTCCATCCAAGCTTCAAACCTCAAACAAACACACCACCACCATAGATCTTCCCCAAAACACTCAAGATTTCATCCCCAAACACAAGAATACCACAAAAATCCTTCCTCCCATTTCTTTCCCTCTTGGCTGAAACATATACCCACTCCAAGAAAAGATTATTCTTCCTTTTTTCCTTGCAAAGATCAAGCATTTTCATTTTCTAACCAAGAAACACAGTTGGTAGGGATTTTATTCTTAAGTTTTCTTTCTATTTCTACTCTTTTCTCTTGTTGTTGTTGTGATCAAGGCTATAGCTTGATGAGTGTTTTTTATCTTTGGTTTCAAAAAAAAAAGAGAAAGAAAGAATGCTCATTTGGTTTCTTTGTTGTTGTTGAGCTTGATGATGAGTCCAAGAAATGGGATTCTTTGAACCATGGGAATGAAGGACTCTAAAGCTCTCTCTCATTTTTATTAAGATTGATGGGGTTGCAAGTCTTACTCTTTAAAGTCTTGAGTTTTTGAGCTCTAATAAGATGTAAAAATGGACTTGCATTCATGTTTATGTTTCAAGTCTTACATTTTCATGTTTATGTTTCAATGCCTTCCATATCATGTTTATATTTTCAAGTTGTCACCTTAAATGTTAAAGACTTAAAAATGAACTCGCATTTTCATGTTTATATTTCAAGTCTTGCATTTCATGATATCATCTTATAATCTTGAAGATTTAAAAATGAACTTGTATTATCATGTTTATATTTCAAGTCTTGCACATCATGTTTATATTTTTAAGTTGTCACCTTAAATGTTAAAGACTTAAAATGAGTTGAATGGCATGTTTATGATTCTAGCCATTACCTAAGTATCTAAAGCTCAAGACTTGCCCCTTTGTCATAAATGGAAAAATTTGATCATGGACACATATTCATACGTATATATTTCAGCCACATCAAAGTATTGGATTTGAAGTTAGTTTTATTTTATTTTAAGGATTGAATCTTGTGTAGTGATTGTACAAAGAAATTTTGAAAGAGATAGAAATTTAAAAGAGACAAAAATGCGATTTTAAATAAGTAAAAACCTTATTTATGAAATTATAAGTTTTGCTACTAATTTAAATGGAAATAATTAGTTTCTAAGATGGACAAAATGATTTCATGTGTTTTAAATGTCTTAGAGTAGTTTTTGAGAAAATAGTAACTAGAAAAGGTTAAAAATGTAATTTCTAAGCTTTTTAGTAATTTTAATTTTTGGCACTTTTTGAATACTATTCACTATTGTTTGTCACTATTCATGTGGTAAAAGAATGTGCTAAAAATTGTTTCATATGCCTTAGATGTCTTAGAATAGCTTTTGGGAAAAACTAGTAATTAGAAAGGGTCAAATATGTAATTTCCAAAGTTTTAGAAAATGAATCTCCTAACACTGCATTGTAGAATATTTTTTGGTACTGATCATGTGCTTAAAAATTAATGATAATTGTTGAAAAATTATTTTTGGTATCTTGGGTGCTTAAAAGGATAATTACAAATGTTAGGTTGGACCATTTTGCAAAATGCGAAAAATTGTGCTTTGAACTTATTGTAACGCCCCAATTTTTCCTGTAATTTTTACTGTCAGGAATTATGAATTACCGTAGGTAAATATTATATAAAATTTGAGACCAAACAATCCTTAATAAATGAATATAACGTTAGAAGAGAAGTTAGAAGCAATTCGTGCAAGTATTACAAACCCGATTTCTGTATGTGTAAAATGACCAAAATGCCCCTGAGGTTATTTTACTCAGAAAATGAATCGTGGGCCCCACCCATCCTCAAGGGGATGTTTTGATAATAATAAGGGATTGTTTGTGTTATGTGTGTTAATAGAGGAGAAGAATCATAATTTTGAGCTTTGACGCGCAAAATGACCAAAACGCCCCGCCTTGTTTTACCCCGATTTGCGTGCGACTAGCCTGAATCTCACTAAAATGTTTTAAAAGGTGTTTTTAAGCCATGATTAACCATTGGTTAAGCTCGGGTGGTCTGGGCAATTTTTAAGTAAAATGACCGTTTTGCCCCTTTTGTGGTTTACAAATTTTGAGATTTTTGATTCGTCTAATGAAACCTATGCAATATTAGGCTCAAATTAAAGTTTATTAAATTCTAATTATTAATCTAGAGTCAAAATTATTTATTTAAATTGATTAGAACCTAAAATTGCTTAAAAACACCCAAATTGCTTACTAATTCACCTAAGCCCTTAATTGCAAATTCTCTAATTTGCAAAGATACCTACCTACACCTAAATAATGCATGGAACACACAAATTTCTCCTCCTTGGGCTGTAATGGAAGAAATTATTGATGCCATTATGCATCAGAATAATTGCCCAAAGATACACTAAAACAAAATGCCAAAATGTCACCATGAGACATAATTCCCTAAATTCATACAACTTGTCTTGAATCCATGTTTTCCTCCCTTTGTTCCCCATGAAAATCCATCAACCTTCCTCCTTCATTTGTCCATTTATGAGTTTCAAAATCTCTATAAATAGGCATGCTTGAAGAGGTGTTAGAAGCCTTTGATCATAACTTACACAATTCTAGTTCTTAGGAGCACCAAAAGCTTTCTTTCTTCCTCCTCCTTGGCCGAATTCTCTCTTCAGTTTTTCAAAGAGATTTTCTTCCATTTCACTCAAAGAAACCAAGTTCTCTTCCTTTCCTTCAAATCAGATTAGGTAGGGAGTTGTTTCTAAGTTCATTTTATGCTATGACAAGTTATGTTTCTAGCTCAAAAATGATGATTTCATGGGCTTTCTTCTAGCTTTCAATTTCGGTTTGTTTTCCCCTTTTCTTTTAAAAACATTTCGGCCTTATGGCCTAGATTATGATGAGACCATGGTTTTATGATGAGGTTCTTGAGTGTTGGTTGCAAAGCCTTCACAAGTTAGACCTTTAAAACTTGAAGGTTTCACTAGTTTTTAAAGCTTTACAATTTCGATTTTTCTTTCCTTATTTTTCTTTAATGATTTCGGCCAAATGGCCTAAGAAGGAATATGATGATAGCTTGATGATGAGGACCTTGAGTGTTGGTTGTAAATCCATCACAAGTTAGGCCTTTAAAGCTTGAAAATTCCACTTGATGCAAAACTTTAAAGAATGATATTTTTATGATGTAAAAATAAAGATCTTGAGTTTAGAACTTGAAAGATGTATTTTTCACTTTGTCTTGCTAAGATATATATATTGGGTTGAATTTATATTTCTCTAAAGTCTTGGAAAAGCTCTAGTAAAGAAATAAAAGGAACTTGCATCCATGTCTAAGTTTATGCCTTGCATAACCATGTTTACTTTTAATGTCATCACTAAATTCTCAAGAATAAATAAATGGATTTGCATATCTCATGTTTAAATTTCCAAGCTTGCATTTCATGTTTATATTTCAAGTTGTCACTTAATCTTCAAAGATAATAAAGAGGATGCATCTCATATTTATTTTATGCTCTCACTTTATTTTATAATGGTTAAAAGAATCAACACATGACATGTTTATTTTATGTCATCACCTAAAGATCCTAGAGCTCAAAGACTTGCCCAAGTATCACAAGCAAAGTTGGAAAATGGTAGTATCACTTTCAATTTCCTTAAGATTATTGGAGTTAAAGAATTCATTCTTTAAGAAGTCTTGAGTTTGGAGCTTAATAAGATGTAATAAGAATTCTCTTCTCCCTTCAACGGTCAGGCTACTACCGCTCGGTTTTTATTTTTCTTTTATTAAGATTCTCTTCTTCCTCTACTAGTCAATGCGGACTACGCTCAAGTTCTTGCATCATGTTTACAATTCCAAGTTATCACCTTATAAAGATAAGATTAAAATGAGGTTACATAGCATGTTTATGATTCTAGTATCACCTAAATCTTTAAAAGCTCAAAACTTGCTCCTTTTATCTTAAGTGAGAATTTGAATCATGAACATTCTTTCAATGTATAAATTAACCACATGATTAAGGTAGGCCTAAAGAGATTTTAAATAGCTACTGAGTTGGTTCTATAATTTCTTTCAAGATTACCAAAAAGAATTAGTTTCTAAAAGAGTTTTAAGGCTTTGAAATGATATTACGGGAAACTAATATCTTGCATGTACTTAAAATGAGATATTAAGCAATTATGTGAGGTTCATGATTCATCCACTGATCTAAGTTAGTATTACTATGATTTGATGTGTTTGAAGTTGTGATAATTATGTTTATTGATAAGGAATAATTCTATGCATGTTAGAAGTTAAATTAGCTACATAAAGCTACCATAAAGCTTTAAATATGATTTACTGCCTATGCTGCCTCATATGGTTTAATAATGTTCTTAAGGCTTATGATTAATGGTAATGATGGTAATTAATCCCTTAAATGCATAATTAATTAGTTTGATAATTGAGGTTACCCGATTCTAGAGTTTCGGTTGTGTAAGACAGCTTTTGGTAAGGATTTATGATGATGCTTATTAAGTATTTGATTTCATTGAATGATTTCATGGCTTGCATGTTATAGTTGGTGTTGCAAACAATGAGAATGCTTATGCATGAAATAAAGAAATATTCTTTGTTATTTAAAAAAATTACCATTGTTGCTGGAAGAAAGTGTATTCCTGTAAAAATGTAATTTGAAAGGTTCTGGCTAGGAAGACTTGGTATTTAAGCGTGTCCATTGTGACCCACCTCTCTTTCCTGGAAATCTCAGAGATGATCATAGATTGATATATATTATTCAGAATAAGACTATAAATGAGAAAATGTCATGATGATTATGAGTTGAGAATTGTATTATGATATAACATGCAAAGACTTAATGGTGACTTAAATTTAAGAGGAAATGATCCTTTGGACCCATCAAACTATAGGTGGTGAAAAGTGATCCTAGCCCCCTAACCCGTTCTCTCAAAAGGGTAGAGTTGGGACTTTAACTTATCAAAAGGGATAAGTATATGCTAGTGACGACTAGTAAGGTATGAGCTCATAACCTAGATTACTCCCAAAAGGGTGGAGTATAGGGTGGCCCAGGAAAATGATAATGAAAGTAACTTTAAGTCACCTAAGAAACTAAGTAAATGCATTATGTGAATATGATGTTCTACTATACATAGTATTTATGAGATGATGATGAGAAATATGATGTTCTGCTATGTATAGTATTTATGAGATGATGATGAGAAATATGATGTGATGTTATGCATAACTATGTTATTATATATGAAAGGAAAAGTTCATTATATACATGACATGCTAAGTTTATGATGCATTATAAGACGCATGATTAAAACCAACGAACCTCGGTAAAGTATATTTTCAAACTTAATAAATCAATCTTAGCATGCTCATTATTTCATAATAACCCCTAGGTTCCTGGGGACGAGGATGATGTCACAATGCATCATGAGGTGAGTACCCTACTGAGATTCTTTTTATAAGTTTCTCACTCCCTCTATTTTTCTTTCCATCTCGTCTTCAGAAAGAAGGAAGCGTTTGTGAATCACATTGAGGCTTTCACCGGTACTGAACTTGATCCTGAGTTTCACTCGTATATTTCAGATATCTATCTCTATCCTTGGAGTGTTATTACTAGGTGCCATTAATGGATATCCTTTCATCCATATATTATTTGTTTTGTTAGATTGCCTACACCTAGTCTTATTCTGTTGGTAGGCAAACTATCTATGTGTTATGTAATTATGGATGTTATATGATGGAGCCAATATGATGTGTTTTTCATCTATATCTGCACGTTATTCGCTTTATTTCGATTATTGTTCACGTTATGTGCGGCTCACGTTTTCATTTATGTTTTAAAAAAAATGGCTCATAATTTCACTAAGTATTTTCAAAGTATGATGAAAGAACTGAAGCAAAGAGTATGATGAAAGAACTGAAGCAAAGAGTAAAGTCTAGTAATTAATCAGATACAACCTAGGTGTATTCAGTTAATTATTAGGGTGTTACACTTATCATTATGGAATTTTAGCCAAAAGATTTAATTAGAGTTAGTAATGATTTTGAATGTATCCATGTATTCAAAATATCATTAGGGTTTAGAAGCATTGCCACTTGCTAAGTGTCAAAAATGTGAAACTTTGCACTTTGACCCCTAAAATATAACAAAATTTGGCCAATGGCCCAAAATGGTTTTTATGATGAATTTAAATGATTTTAAGTGGTATGGGTCTCTTAAAAGTGTAAATTAATTTTGAGGATCATTAGTTTGAGAAAATGTATTGAAAGGGAAAATTTACACTTTGCCTTACAAGCTCTTAGAAATTAGTTTGACCTCTTTTGGGGCTAAAGTGTAATTATGAACAACTTGGTGATATTGATATGATTGATATGTTATGAAGGCTATGTTCATATAATTTGGTTGGAAATTATATGACTTGAGATAATTGTGCAAAATTTTGTATTGATGACTATGCATACTTGATTCTTGAACTATGCAAGTAATGATTTCGATTATGTTGTATATATCCTATTGAACATCGCATATGCATTAGTTGAGTTTAGTCCTTGATTTCTAACATACTGGGTAGGAGCATGTTTACTTTTCAATGAGATATTGATGATAACATGCTTATGGGTATATGCAAAGAACGTAATGCATGCTTATGTAATCAATGGTATGATGATTTTTGGCATGTTGTGATTACGAATGATTAATTGAGATGTATGATTGATATATTATATGACAGGAAGCAAATTTGGGGAAGCTCCATTCCCAACCGCTATGCTCCGAATTTCCGCCAAATTTTTAGACTTAGAGAGATTATGAAGTTTATGAGCATGAAATGTTAAATGATAAGTTATGATGATGGCTATGATTATATGTTCATGTTTTCATCTCTATATAACATGCTAAGATTAAATGTGACATAAGACACATGGAAATGATCATCTAGACTCCACGAATTAATGGTTATAAGAGGTGATCCAATAAGGTGTTCCTTCATACTCCAGGAATTAATGGTTATGAAAGGTTATCCTATGCCTCCCTATCCCGCACTCTGGAGTTGGAATTAGCTCATCGAGAGGATAAGTGTAGACTAGTGATGACTAGTTAGGTATGAGCTCATAACCTAAAACTCTCAAGAGAAAAGAGTATTAGGGTGGCTCCTTAGAAAAGGATAAGAAGGTTATGTCACCTAAGAGAACAAGAAAAAAAAGTTATGTGAAAAGGTTTTATGTTCCTTATGCTTTGTTAATTCATTATTATTCTTGTGATATGTTGCATAAGGTATTGACATGCATCCATAATGCGGTATAGTACATTCATGACATTAAGATTCATGCTAAAAGACACAGGCCTTGGCTAATAGTATTTGGAACTTAATAAATAAGCTTTATTTATGTCCACTGTTTTCACAATGAAACCTGGGGTTCTTGAGATGACGATGATGACACGTGTAGAGACAGAAAACCCTATTGAGATTCTTGTATAAGTTTCTCACTCCCTCTCTTTCTTTCCATCTTGTCTTCAAACAAGGTTGATGGCAATGTCCGTAGACTTCCTTGAGATGCCAGCATAGAAGTTGTACTATGGTGTGGATTAGAGTGGCACAAAAGTAGGGATATAGTCCTTCCTGTTTGTATTCGCTTAGGGTCATCCCATCATCGCGTATGTTCATAAGTTAGTTTTAGTATACGTGCACCCACGATGTGTTTGGCTTCATCATAGTTATACTTAGCTTTTGAACTATTATATGCTCAACCACTATGGGTGGGTTTGGTCCATCTATTATACTATACTTGTGGAATGTCTCTATATTGTTATTGTTATACTATATGATATCTCCAGTTAATGTTATGCTATGATGATGTTTTCATTTAGGATATGCTCTGCTGGATTTGCATGTATGTCATGTGATGGATAGTTAAGAATATGCTAATGAGATGTACTATTATTATGTATTATATAGTGAATATTTATATGTTATAACATATACGCAAACGGCTCATAGTTTGGTCTTTCAAATAAAAAAAGGGTCATATTTTCTATAAACTTACTTTCAAAGTTTAAAAATCAAGTAAAGTTCTAAGTCGAAAAGTAGCAACTAACGATTAACCATTATGCGTCCTAGGCATATTGAGTTGAAAGTTAGGGTGTTACATTTGTTCAAGTGTTATGTTTTTTATGCGTTGATACATATTTGTTTTAAGCTCTGATACATATTGATGCCCTCTTCTACCATGCTTAGCTAATCTTGTATTATGTTTGTGATGTATGATTTTTATCTCTTAGCATTCACTCTGATATGCTTATTACTTAGCACGCTATGATATTTAGCTTATTCGTGTTTCGATGATTAGCACTGGCACATAACTGATAAAGCACAAGTTCTCTTATTTGCCCTGATATGCTTATCTTGATGTGCTTTGATATGTTTGTCTTGTTTACAAGCTTAAAAAGTTTATCATGAAACATATATACTCTACACACATATACGATGTTTCCATGAGCTCTGGACAACTTGCTCTTATTACAGTTGTGATTGATTTCTATTAATCTTCAAAAACATCACTTACATGCTCTAATTCAACTAAGATCAGCTTATGAGCCTTAGAAACCTCTTGCGCATGCAAAGTTTATATGTTGCAAGTTTTTCATACACAAAATTGCATTGCTTTTCAAAAATATGCTTGAAAAAGTTGTGCTGAATAAGAAATCTAATCAAAAGGAAATATCACAAGTATTCTTTTTTATTTTAAGCTTGTGTTTTTTTTTTTTTTAGAAATGTCTTCATGACTAAAAATCAAGCTGTTTTTGCTCAAAAAGCTCAAATGATCATATCCTTTTTGGTATTGCTATGATACCTCTTAAAAAGTACTTCTGAGTAACCTCAAAAACCTCAAGAAAAAATCAAAACAGTCCTGATTTAAGTCACTTAAGGCTATGAAATATTTTTTATTCCATCCATATTACACCTTAAGAAAAGGACTACCTAAAAATCACATCATATGATCAGTTGAAAGAATATTACTTTTCACGCTATATATCCTATTATATTTCTTTCAACATATCTTCAAAAGATTTTCTTCAAATTGGTTTGTCATCATCAAAAAAGGGGAGATTGTTAGTTATAGAACCCTTTAAAAAGCATTATTGCAATATCTTTTGAATGATAACATAGCCAATTTAAAGAAAATATTTTGAAGAATAACTAACGTCTACCTTGAGTTTCTTGATATGGCAACAGGCTTTTTCGTAAGCACAACACAACTCTTGAAGCAAAAAATATTTTTACTTTACATGTGCAAACATGATGTATCTCATTTAAATTGATATGAAATAAATGGAAGTGAAAATTTTATCATGAAATGAGCGTATATATGCCTAACGATTGAAGAAAATCATCATGTATAAGAAACCAAGGCTCGAGTCTTTAGAAAGTAAGACATGACTTCGAAATTAACTCTTTAGTCTTGAAATTTCATTCTTAGGTCACTTTAGTCTTTGACCAAATAAAATTTGTCAATCATTACTTTTTGACATAGCACGTTAAGTGACATGTGGTATGCCACATGTAGATGACGTGTCATGTTGATCTCATGTGGCATACTACGTGGCACCAAATCAAAATAGGTTCAAATTAGACCTTAAAATTTCTAAATATGTCAAATAGTCCTTGAAATTTTTTAAAATATGTCAAAAAAGTCTTGAAATTTCAATAATTCTTAAATCTACTTATTTCTCTATCATTTTCATAGCCTATTTAAATAGCCCGCATTTTTAAATATCCTAAACACAATTAAGAGCTTAATTAGTTTAAATTTGAAACTCTTCATGCTTGGCTAATATAATTAATTTATTAGCTATTACATTACATTTTTTCCAATAAATTAGGCTTTAAAATATGAAAAATAAGATGCAAGGGAAACATTATATTATCAAGCGTAGATGGAGTTCATCAAAGGCCTACTTGAAATCTTATTATTGGTGATACATTTTTTCTCATTGTTATTCTATGTGAGAGATATTTGTTTAAGTAGGGTGTAAAAATAATAGGGAAATAAATTGATTTAAGAAATATTGAGGATTTAGATTTTACTGAAATAAATAGGAGAAATTTGAAGATTTGAGACTTTTTGATATATTTTAGAAATTTTGATGACACATTTGTAAATTTCAAAGACTAATCTTAACCTATTTTGATTTGATGCCACATCAGCATACAATGTGAAATCAACATGACATGACATTGGCACATGGCATGTCACGTGTCATTTAACGTGCCACATTAACAAAAAGTAACAGTTGACTAATGTTTGATTAACTAGATATTAAAGTGACTTACACAATGAAATTTCAAAAATCAAAGAGTTAATTTCAAAATTTTAAAAATTAAAGTGAAATATGCTTATAATTTCACGAACTAAAGTGACACTTCACTCGCTAATATGGAGTGAGCCACGATACCCACCGTACCACCTACTCTCTGATCAAGCCGGAAGAGAATACGGTATTTCAAGCTCGTCATTGTTTCAAAGCACATGTTGAGTCAATCAGATGGAAATTGCGTAATGTTTTAATATTGCACTCCTTTTTTAGATTTATTGTAGAGTCGTAATAAAGGAGAAATATGCAATATGTGGTGAGTCCATCGATCATTTTTCTTCTTTTTTGTTTTTTAACATTCATTACATCGTAACTTTGTCTTTCATTGTGAGTGCAATGAGTCAAGAAAATCAATATAAATTACATTATTCGTAAAGATTATCGCAAGCTGGTTTTTGTTTTTTTTTTCTCTTTAGTGGAAAGATGATTTATTTGTGTAATTCAATTAAATAAGCAATACGATATTATTAGAAAGATCTCAATAATGATTAAAATCCTTTTTATTTCTTTAAGCAAAAATACATCCAAGCAAAATCAAAGAATTGAGGTTATACATTATACAAATAGAAAGGCAGAGACAAACATAATTTGTCTATCATTATTTATTGCATTACAAGGGAATGGCGGAACATAATTGGCCCTCAGGCTTCTCAATACTCTGGTCCCGTGCACCTACAGTAGGCCGAAGGAAAATGAAAAAGAAAACAGATGTTAGCACGTATCTTTAAATATGACAAAGTTATGGAGCAAAATGCCGTGGGATTTGATACGTTAGAATAAAATGCAAGTTTTACCAAACAGGACGAACTGTAACTTCTGAAGTTATTCATCTTTTATTTGAAAATCGTGCAAGTAAATTTATTTTAATATTTAATTAAAGCAAATGCAATTTTAGAAAAATAACTTAGGATTCTTATCCCACCCAGGAGATTATATATAACATATTAATTGAAAAATCTAATCAATTTCCTTCATTCTTTTCTGATCTGGGAAAGGGAATTACATTGTTTGATCCCATAATAATAAAATAATATTCTGTCTAAATAATAATGATAAAAAAATACTAATCTATTCTAAAATTTTGATCCCAAAACCTAGACACAAAGCTTTTTGTCCTGTTGTTGGTAAAGAGTCAAAATGAAAACAAAACAAATAACTAGCCAATAACAAACACTGTAAATTAAAGATCGATGGTGATGATGATAATAGCATGAAATCTTGATAAATCTGAGTTTATCACAGCAAATCAACGTTACCTTAACATAAGAGGACTAGCAGTAGAACATCTATTCCCTGTCGCTGTCGCTGCTGCTGCTGCTGCCATAGCCGTAGTCGCTGCTGCCATAGCCGTAGTCGCTGCTGCTATAGCCATGTTCGTAGTCGCTGCTGCCATCTTCGTAGTCATCGTCATCGTCACGGCCTTCGTCACGGTCATCGTCACGGCCTTCGTCACGGCCATGGTCGCGGCCTTCGTCACGGCCATGGTCGCGGCCTTCGTCACGGCCTTTGTCACGGCCTTCGTAACGGTCTTTGTCACGGCCTTCGTCACGGCCATCGTCACGGCCTTCGTCACGGCCTTTGTCACGGCCTTCGTCACGGCCTTTGTCACGGCCTTCGTCTCGGCCTTTGTCACGGCCTCTGTCACGGCCTTCGTCACGGCCTCTGTCACGGCCTTCGTCACGGCCTCTGTCACGGCCTCTGTCACGGCCTCCGTCACGGCCTCTGTCACGGCGGGCTTCACGCTTCTTCTCGTTCTCCTTCCCTTAGCCTTGATCTTGGCCTTGATCTTGGCCTTGATTTTGGCCTTGATCTTCTCCTTCATGCGCTCCTTCTGCTTCCCATCATTGTCGTCCATCTTGCGACTGACCGTCTCCTCAATCATGTGGATGATCCCTGACATGGTTTCTGATGTTATTTTCTCTTTGCTCTTGTGATCTGATGCGAAGCACAAGAGTTGTGATTCGTTGCTAATTATGATGCACAGGTACGCTTGATTTCTCGACCTATATACGTGTATCCGATGCGGGTGGGATACGGCTGCCTCCCTTTTAGAGGCTAACAGGTCTGAGGCATTAAGGTTGGACCTCGGTGTTTTAGACCAAAAGTTGGCTGATCCAGCATAGAGGTTGAAGTGTCCACCCTCTTGTTATCGCATTTTAACTACTTCGAGGTTAATTTTGTATAGGACAGATAAAATAATTTGTGAAACTCGTTGTTGTTGTCCCAAAACAATTTCCACCGTAGGAATTTATAGTTTTTTTTTTTAGCTTTTAATTTGCAGCAATTGAAAGATGATTTTTTAAATAAAATTTATGTTTAAATAAGAAGATAAGATGAATCTGAATTGAAGCCATATATATATTTTCTATATTATCTATATTTAATCCACTCTTATAGTTAATCCATTTTCATTTTTTCCTTCGATATATATTAAATTCATAAATATTGAGCAAAAATAACAGAGCAGTAGAATAAACTAGATAAGATCTGTAAACGAATTACTAATTTACTATAAGGAATCAATTTAAGGAAATTTAAGGCATTAATATTTGATTAAGAATATTATGAATATATATATATATATATATATATATATATATATATATATATAATTTTATTTACATGTATATATTGCCGTAACTGTATCATAGTTTTTCATTAAAATATCCTATTTACGTATCGTATAGTATCGTACTACCCTTCGTCAGTCTCACCCTCTGCGATCATGCTGATGAACAACTGTTTACCACCATGACGAGAATGTTGAAGCATGAGGCTGATATAACCGCGCACCACCGCGAGCCACTATTTTCCCAATCCCCAGCTATCGCCATCGCTCATCAGACCACCACGAATTGCACCCACAGTCGCGAACTGCCACTGCAGAAACCTCGTCGTCGTGAGCCCTTACCATTGTGGCTACTGCACAATATGATGGGGTACAACTGTACAAGGATGAGAGGATGGGAAGGATGTGAAAACTTGTTCAGCATCAATCAGTTTTGTTTTAATTGATTTCAATCGAATCAAATTTTTAGTCAGCGTCAATCTTTTTGATAATTGCTTTAATTCCAAAGTTATGTATAAATAAGCATAATTTTCTTGTAAAAAGGACAAGGGAAGAGAAAAAAAAATTTGCAAAAACAAGGGACTCATCGGCGTGAACCACCATAATAAGATCACTAACCTCCATAGCCTTGAGCCACATCCTGTAGAGATCCCTAACTACCCAAAAACAAACTAACCACCACAATCATCTTCATCTTTCCATAGCCACCATTAATCACCATCATCACCTTTTCACATAATTTGGCCTCCGCCATGTCAACCTTCTTCCTCCTCTGCTAGAAACCATATGAGTTACCACCAAACCTCAGCCACCACCCCTCTTAGTAGACTCATGATTCATACCCTTAGCGCAACCCATTAAGCTTCCGACCAACTTGTTGAGGGAGAGCTTCAAAAAGAGCATCTTTTGCATATATCATAACACTTTTTTTTGTTGTTTTGCTTTACTATTTTATGTTATTCCATTTTGAACTCTTTATCTTTAATGTCTTTCTATCTATATCACATTTCTTTGTACATCATGCCTATCTTGTTAAAGAAATGAGAATTGATGATTTTGTGCTTAAAAACCTGGATATATTGAGTTCAATACTACATCTTTAGTTACAATATTTTATCTCTGATTATTATCACATCTGATATATCTTGTAAGTTTCAGTTTTTGTTATATGGTTATGAGAAACTTAATAAAAGTTTGATTCACAACAGAAAGCTTCAAGTTCACTTTTTGAAAGCATAAGTTGTAAGCAAAACATTACTAAGTTTCACAAAGAAAGATTCTTCAAGTTTTCTAAACCTTAAAGAAACCTTCTTTCATTGTTCTCCAAAAGTTTTTCTACAAATTTGGCTTGTCATCAATGAAAATAAGGAGATTGTTATCCCCAAAACCTATGAGAATGCTATTACAGCTTAAGTTTTGTGTGATAACAAAGTAAACTTTATTAAAATATTTTGTAGAAATAACTAATAGTTTATATGAGTTTCTTGACTAACAAATAGGAAATTTCTCATTATATATGCAATCAATTTTTCGATTATGTTTTCTTTACTATCATTATTTGACATGTATAAGAATTATTCAAAGAGTTCATAAGTTTCAAAATATGAAAAATAGCTCAAAAAGCAAGTTATAGTATGTGAAACTTATTAGAAAGTAAGATGGAGCTTCAGAAGGTGTATCTTGTGTAGGGTGAAAAGCGCACGAAAAGGGGGTTGAATCGTGTTTCACTTTTCCTTCCTTCTTCCATTTTCTAAAAAATTAAACCAATTACTATCAAGCTTTGAGCTTGAAGTGCAACGAAAAGGGGTAGTTGCTTCAGAAACCAACTTTCTGAAACACAATATAACTGATGTAAGCTTGTATGAAATGGTAAGGTAGAAAACACTCTATAAAAGGCAGAAGGGAAAGAAAATGAAGAAGTTAAAGGAGAGGAAAAAACTACATAGAAGATTTATACTGATTTGGCTAAACTACCTATATCCAGTTCTTAACAAACAGTTGAGTCCCACTATAAAACCTTTATCAAATTGAGAAAATTGGATAGTCTTTGTAGTAGCCTTCGCAAGCTCTTACTTGTGACCAGGAGTAACCTCTACTATCACAAACCAAGTAGTTATTTACCAGTCTCTTCAAGCTGAAACTTGAGTAGTTTTGTACTAGTCTCTCCAAGCTAACCTGAGTAGTCTTTGACCAATCTCTCCAAGCTAACTGGTTGTCTTTCACTAGTCTCTCTAAGCTGCTGTATTAGCAAGAACACCTTCCTCGTGTTGCAAGCGTTTTGCCTTAGCCTTTCCAAGTTATCTCATACCGATCACTCCTGGATCAAGGTTACAAGAGGTTTGTGTTTGGGTTTGCCACTTAAACTAACCTACACTCAAGTTTCCGTAAAGTATACAATATTCAGACCTGGGAATAAACTTGAATGACTTCTCTAGAGATTCTTCATTGGAAGAACGTGTTATCTATTAAGAATGTAGAAAGAAGATTTTTATAAACAAGGAAATTGATTACAAGAAGTACTAAACTTCAGGAAAGATGAAGGGAAAATCTAGCAGTGTATCAACACTTGTTCAACATCAGTCTCACTTGTTTTGAATGCTCAACATATCTATTTATAGATGGTCTTCCTTTATGATCATTGCCCTTGATTTGTTGTCCAAGTGACACGTGTTGATCATTTATTTGTGTCTTGAAAAAGTAGTCTAAAGGAGTAGCCTGTCTTGTGCCAGAGCTATTACAGAAGCCGTTGTGAAATAGTAATTTCTTAGACTACATTAGAAACTAATTTTTACTTTCTTAACGAGGTTTTTGAACATTTCCTTCTAAAAGCTGGAGTGGTTGACCAAGTTGACAAAAGATATGACATGCCAGCTGTAACTGGGTTTGACTTCAAATTTTAATTTCAAATTTTCCCTCCTTTTTCAGTAGAGTGCAGTGTTTTATTGTAAAGCGCACTTTCTAAAGTGCGGTATCAGTTCCTTGATATGTCTTCGGTCTTCTAGCCTTCAATCAGTGCTTGTTGGTGATAAAAAGATGGCGATCATGATGATTTATGGTTGTAGAACATATTGACTTCAGGGGTGAATAGATATCTTCACTTTAAGTGTTCTTTCTACAGCCCATGCTACTTACGAAAACCCGTGCCTTAGTTTCTTGTACTTATTGATTTTCTTCAACTCAGTAGGCATTTGTACGCTCATTTCATGATATAATTATCACTTTCATTTAGTTTCCATCTTTTTAAACGAGGTAAATCATGTTTGCACATGTAAAGTGAAATTATCTTCACTATAGGAGCCACATTATGCTAACGATTTTTTATAGAAAGTAGCTTGATTTTTTGTAACATCCCTAAATTCATAACAAACATTATTAGAATAGTCAAGTATATCTAGAGAAAGATGCAAATAATTACAAAAATATCATCACTTAGTATAAATTATGAAAATACCCTTACTATGTAAAGGAAATTACCGAATTACCCTTGTCTTATTGATAAATAACAAAGATACCCTTATTTTATAAATGGAATTACAAGAATACCACTGTCATTTTCTAATTACAAAAATACCCTTGTCTTGAATAAAAAATTACCATAAATGCCACTATTTTAATAATTATAATAATGCCATTATACCAATCTCTAAGGTTGTCTTAAAACAAAAATGAATCTAAGTCATTAGATTAATATTAGAAAGAATCAAAAGGTCAATTGACTAAAAGTTACAAATCTCTAGTATAAAATAATAATTTATCTGTATAAGTTTCTACAAATAATTGATTTAACAGTATGAATAAGATCCTGACAAAGTAAATAATCCAAATAATGTAATCATAGATTGTGGAGCTAGTGGATGATTATGTTAAATTAATTAACATAGAATTCCAATTATAAGAATAAAATATAATAGATTTGCCATGATTTGGTTAAACTAAAATATCTTATAATATCATTTATTAAATAATTTATGATAAGACAAAATGCAACACACATACATATCATACCATGCATGACAAAGTGCATGAAACAAGGCAAGACTCAATGAAACTCCATATTACAATGAATGCATGAAAAAACTTAAAATCCTTTCATGTGTGTATGAGCCAAAAATTAGCATCATCATGATAGGAAACAAAATTGATTTGATGAATAAATTTGTGTCATAAAAAGCTCTTGATTCCCACTAAAATAGGCCTACACTAGCCACTACTTCCAACATAAAGGTTGTGCTTAGGACTTAGCAATCTAACACAATTATTCCTCCACCCAGGAGCATCCAAGAACAACAAATTGAAGCACAAAAACCCCTGCATTACAGCCCTCAAGGCATGGCCTCTTGGCCTATAAAAGGGAGGAAGTGTGTGAACTCATTGCTCATAACACACTCTTACTAGTCTTCAAGCCTTAGAAACTCCCTAAGTGTTCTTCTCTTATTTTTCTCTACCATTTCTTCTTATGTTCTTCTCTTCAAAGACTTCTCTTAACCCTCTAAACCTCATCTAAATACTAAATCCAAAACCCAAACCTTCACTAGCCCTCACAAGAGTTACAATATTTAACTCTAGTGAGAAATATTTTCTAAGCACTCAAGTCCTAGAGCCAACATTTAAGGAGGGCCAGCCACTCCAAGGACTCTTACTCAAGGTCAAGGAAGAAGAGAATGACTCTTTTTAGACCCTACATAAGAGGTAGGAGCTTCATCTTTAATTGTTTAAGCATTGTTGGCTTCTAACCTTGCCCATGGATAGAATGCCTTAAGCTTGAGTTATTGTCAAAAGTTTGAATGATTGTTTGTAAAATATATTTTGAGGTAGCACAACATGTTATATTATATTCTGAGTACTATCATACTAAAATATAGCTTAAAAAGATGGTATGTGAAACCTGATTTAATTAATAAAGGCGACTTACAACATGAAAACAGTGCTGGAGTAAGCACTTCGAAAAGCAATGTTCATAAAATATGAAGCATCTTGAAATGAAAATATTTTTACCATAAACTAGACACATTATAGAACACTCTCAAAAAAGAATCACCCAAAACGGAGGTCCTCTAGCTTAAGATATAAATTTTCAAAATTAAGCCAAAGACTAAAACTCTAAATTTGACCTTGCACTAGTAAAACAAGTGTAACTCACTCTAGAAAAATGCAAATGGACTGATTTCAACACTGTTGGAAACCTAACACATATAGGAACACACCCATATATGCTTTGCATAAAGCTTTGCACCACGTAAATATAGTATGAAGAGAGTCTGGAAATAGGTAAATTTACAAGGGTACTATGGCATAACTATAAATGTGTTTTTAATGAAATTACCCTTAATAGAAAGCTTGAAAGGATCTGGGACTATATTTAAAAGGCTAAGATAATAAGTATACAAAAAGGTATAAATTTTCTTGTAAAAGATGTTAGAATTGTAAATAGAAAATTCAAGTCTTGTAAAGAGATTTTAAGGATCTAAGTTGCAACAATCTTTAAACATAGGGGAGCTGGAAAATATATAAAGAACCTCTAATAATATTTTAAAATGCATTAATGAAATAAAGGAATGCTAAAGAGTACAAAGAAAAATATTCATAATGTATACATTCCAACCAAGACATCCATGACCCCCCTAGGAACACTAGGGACTCAACTTGATGACTTAGGTTGCTTAATATGAGATTGGTCTATGAGAATCCATATGAGATCTTACATGAAATTATCTATTGATTACTATGAGCTTTACTTAATATGACCACTGTTTTGTCATGAGGCTTAGCATGTAATGCCTACTATTTGATATAAGGTTGTATATGAGATGTTGTCTATGCTATAGTAATGTGAATGTATAGTGATGAGTTATGAAATAATGAGGATGAATGATTGATTGTGCCATGATTTATTTATGATTGCATGATGATACACATTTATTCATGTTTCAAGTGAAATAATAAATGGACAAAGCCACTGCTTAATCCTTGAAGCAGATTAAGGTATTGGTGATTTCACTCATAGAATAAAAGTAAAGCCTGGAAAAGTAGCAATGATAGTCTGAAAAATAGACTTGAGCCAAGCTCATGGCTTAACCTCCTAAACCGTTGAGATCACGGCAATAGAAAGAAAACCAAAAGGTTGTGGCGAAGCCATGGTATGGGCTCATTACCCTTTTAGGGTGGTCTAAAACATTGATGTATTCATCCCATGAGTAATTAAGAGACATGTCAATAAAAGAGAATAAAGTGTCATGCATGAACATTATGAGTGGAAATGCTTGTATGATTACAAAAGGATGCACGTTATTATTAAGTGATATGTTGACTTGCAATTGATGAGTTACGATAGATATATATGACTCTGAATAAGAATAGTTTAAAAGTAACTCTACTTCGGCTAATCACGTTTGCAAAAATATTGATAAATGAACCTTTACCTGTCCAGGACTTTATAATAAACCCCAGGTGGCTGGAGTGACAACGATGACATGATCTGTACCAAGTTAAAACTCCAACTGAGAAAATCCAGCATTTCTCACTCCTGCGTATATTTCCATTATCACCACCAGGATCTATGGACCCAGCTATTCGAGAAGGGGGGAGCCTCGCTTCCCTAGGTTAAGGAAAGTAGAGTCTGGGTAGCCAGGGAGAAGGACCACTCCTACAGCTAGACACCCTACCAATTATGGTCCTAGCATGGGGGAAGGACCAACCAGAGTACAATGACCTTTAGTCATTGCATATCATTGATCAGGGACCGCCACCTAAGGGACAAGTACCCATCATCGAGCCATCCTCCAACTTGGAGGGAGAGATACTCAACGAAGAGCCATTAAATGTAGTGTTCTCATGGCAAGTAGAAGATGGTTATATGGTGGAAGAAGATGAGGACCTTGAGGAAGATTCTAAGGAGGACCCTGAGGAAGATTTTGAGGAGGACCCTGAAGAAGATCCCGAAGAAGACATAGAGCCCATGGAGGATGATGATGCGAAGTTGTTCATATCTTTACCTCTAGGCTTTGATTATTTCCTAGATGAGCTCATAGAGGATGAGGAGGAGTTCCCTCCGGGAGTAGACCTTGCAGAGGAACCCGTGGAAATCACAAGCTTCTTTGATTATAAGCTACATAGTGATGCCACTAGCTGAGCCTTAGATTAGATGCTTGATAGGTTGAGGACCACTGCCACCTCCTCTGTAGTGATCTACGCAGGGATTTTTGCTTTCCCATTGCTACTATCCATATGTTGTATTTTGCTTTTTCTATGTACTGTTTTATTTGTATAGTCGTATTAAAAGCCAGGACTATACTCACCCTAGGTGCTACTATGTAAACTCATGTTGAGAACTATGTATAATCATGTCATGTATTGTTAAGTGTTCTAAATTTCCGCAATGTTATTACTTGCTCAATTAATTTCAATATTAGAATTCATATTATACCGAAACCATGACTTACGTATCACTCACGCTACAGGCTTAGTTTTTAAAAGATAGATTCGCACAAAAAAAAATTTCCCCTATTTTCTTATCATTAATTTAAAAATAAAATTGGTCAAAGAGTATGATAACGCTAATAGGATCCGGGTCTATTAGGGTGTTACATTTTTTGTCATTAGGATCTTTCTAAAAAACACGTGCTTGAATAAAAACAAGTAATTCTTGTGATGTTTTCTCTTAATTAGATTTCTTATTTAGCACATTTTATCCAAGGGTATTTTCAAAACGCGATGCAATTTTTGGTGCATGAAAACACTTGTAACATATAAGCTTTGTATACACACACGAGATTTCTGAGGCTCACAGATTGATCTCGATTGCATAAGAACATGTAGGAACAAGTTTATGAAGATCAACATAAACCAATCACAACTTTGTTTAGATAAATTATACAAAGCTTATGAAAACATTGCATATGTGTGACAGAGTACATGTGTTTCAAGAAAAAAAATGTTTTAAGCATGAAATCAAGACATAAATATCGAAGCGCAAAAAGATATACGTATCAGAGCAAAGAGGGTGCTTGTGCTTAAATGATACTTATTGGTGCTAATCAAAGACACACAAATGAGCTAAATATCGTAGAGTGCTAAAGAAAAAAACATATCAGAGCTAACGCTAAGAGATAAAAAGCATACATTTCAAGCATGATACAAGATTAGCTAGGCATGACAAACAGGGCATCGATATGTATCATAGCTTAAAAATAGATATGTATCAGAGGTTAAGAAAAACATAACATTTGATATCTTGAACAAGTATAATGAAACAGATATATTAACCATATGCATAAAAATATTGTTCAAGAACAAAAGAAATATCTGCAGAGCATGAAAAAAAAAAGAAACTAATTGTTTGAAGCAAAACAAAAAAATGCATGCTAAAAAAACAAAAATCTCTGAAGCTTCCCTTCAGCATAAGCTCCCTTGAGTTCCATATATCTTTTCTTCTCCCATTTTGACATCAAAAAGGAGGTGTCCTGGAAACCAGGAACACCATCATTAGCCTTGGCCCGTCGATCTTGAGAATCTCTTGAGTGCTTTGAAAGATCTAAAGCAATATGTCCTTATGATCCGGAGTTAGGCACCATGCCCGATACTAGTAGCTTCAACCCGATCTAACCTAAAGACCATCTCCTTCTAATTTTGTAGAAGTAGTTGGATGTATGGAGAACTGTTGAAGGCTCTAATAAAGGTTGATGCGGTAGATGGATTGGTGCTGAAGTGGATGGAGTAGCTCTTGGAGAAGGCTTTGGTGTGTCTAGGGGTTAGACTTTGGTGATTCAGCCTCAATTTCAGTATGTGCAAGGAGGAGGTGGAGAATATGGCATATCAGTAGAGGTAGCAATAGCAGGAGTATGCTCAGGATATGAGCAAAAATGATGTCAAGCACCTAAGAGTAAGAGCGCTGCTTCTATAGCATGAGGAGCACCAACATCGGATGTCTTGTCTTCTTCCTCTTCCACCGAAGTTATACGAATGGAAGGAGGAGGTTGAGGAACCATTAGAATGACAATTGTTTCTAGTTCATTATTCTCCTTACGGCTCTTTAATAATTGGCTCTCCAGATGATTCTTCAATGGTCGATTCCAGAGTGGAAAAGAGCTCATTTACAAAGAAGTTGAGTTCATCCAAACCTTCTTTCTCAAGTTGTGGCTTTGGTTCCATGGACTTTGACATAGCTTCCATCAGTTGATTAATAGTCATGAAATCATCTTTGTCACCATGTGAAGCCACTTCAGCCTCAAAAGATGTTGACTTTTCCAGGAACACCGGAAGCAGTGGTGGAGTAGGTTTCTATAGCCACCTGTATTCCTGGTAAGGGTAGTAGAGGCTAGAAACGAGGTGAACCTAAACTATTTGGTCATGGGCCTAGTAGGCCGTCTCTTCAATTACAACAAAGGGCTCAGGAATATTAGGTCTTCTTCTTCTTCTACTAGAACCTTGAATCCTTTTACCCCTTTCTAGATTTCTTGCTTCCTCCAGGCCTCCTCTTTTCTTGAAGAACTCTCTACTTCTTAATGATCCATTCTGCTTCTTCATCATCCTTAGAGGATTCAGGATCTTGTAGCAGTTCCTGCCCTTCTACACCACACATGTCTTTCAAGATAAGGGATACTTCTGCATCCCCTTTGGAAAGTTTCTATATTTTTGCTCAAAATTCTTTCTCTGAATAGGAAGTTTATCTAGTCTGCCCTTAGGAACTTGCTTTTTGAGGTCTCCACCTCACTTTATGATGGTTCAGAAGGCTTTAGTTTTCTGCTAGCTTTTGCTTCTTAGTTAACCTCTTTTTGCCTTTCTAACTGTTTTGGGAAGAACTTCCTCAGACATAGTTTTTTTCATAAGCTTGCTTTGTTTCTTCAAAGCTTTCAGTGCTCGCTTTTAGGAAAGAAAATCTTCCTTTTTGTTCTTTCCTTCTTTTACTTTGTCTTTTTCTTCTTTGCTTCAATAGTGACCTTTTTTGCTTTACCATTTTCTGATCTAGGAGTTTTCCTTCATGGAGCTTGTCTTCACGGTATAGGTTTGGTCTTCTTTATTGTCCTGAGAGAGAATTGTGTAGTCTATGCTGGTTAGGTATTTGAACCATTCTTCTGCAAAGGGATATCTAATGTGCTGGAAAATCTTCCAGCATACCATAGGGAACCCCTACGCTTCTCCTATTCTTCTTTGTGATAGCACTGAGCATGTAGTCCATAATCATTTTGGGTAGATTTACTTTTCTTTTAGACATTAACCAGAAAAGTAACATACAATCTATAACTAGCAGAACATCTGGACTTCCTTATCTTGGAAGAATAGTGAATTAGACTCCAGTGAACACTTTTCTTACTCTTGAACTTAGCATAGTCGTGGTAATGTCAATGGGCTGTATCGTGGTAGCAGACACTCTGACACTCCGACACTTCCTCAGTACTCACCCCGAGAGACTTGGACCATTCGTCTTGTGCCAAATAGTTGACTCCAGCGGGAGCCCTAACCACTATAGATAAATCGAACAACCTAATCTCCATATAGGTGTCCCAAATGGTGGTTTTGAGGGTAGTCTTGTCCTTTGCTTCGAGAAAGGAGAAGAAAGCAATTACCATACTAGGGAACACCTTGCAGAGATGTCCAAAAGTATTCTAGCCTTGAAACTTAAATACTTCCTTCATTATGGGGACTTGTCGCAGGTAGTTGTTCAATTTTTTCCCAGAGGCTATTTTCCTTTGATAAAAGCCATCTTCATAAAGTTCCTGCATATGAGGTTCATTGTACATGATGAAAAGTCCCCACTTGGTAGAAGAGAGGTTGAGTTGTTTTCCTTCAGTCATTTTGGATATTTGTATGTGGGAATGAAAGAAAGGTTGGAGTTTGAGAGGGTTAGAAGGTAAGGGTTTGAGATAACAAGAAGACTAATCCTAGCACACATAGCAAAACTACAAGAAATTTAGTCTAAGGAAAATACACAGAAAGTGTTGCCTTTGATCAAAGGCAATGCTTTTCTGGGCGTGGCTATACGTCATTGCCTCTTCTCTAAGTCAACGTGTTTTTTGACAAAAGGCAACAATTGATTCAAAAAATGTTGCCTATATGGGTATAAAAGGCAAGGCTTTTACGACAATCAAGGCAACGCTTTGACAAACTTTTATGTGTTGTCATTTCTTCCATCTAAGGGAATGCTTTTTAAGCATTGCATTTTATGTTTCTAAAGGCCATTCTTTTAAATTATTGCTTTTTCTCTAGTTAACTACAACTTGCTATAAATGCTGCCTTTTTATTTGATTAAAAGCAACCCTTTTAAAGCGTTGCCTTTACTTTGATTAAAGGCAACACTTCTTATGCAATGGCTTTACTTTGATTAAAGACAACAATTTTTGAACATAAAAGCATTATCTTTTTCACAAATTCAACTCTATTTATTTCTAAAAGAGCAACTGTTTTCTTTTTTTTTGGTTCCAAATTTGATGTGTTTTAAAGCTATTACCTTTTCTATTAACTAGAAATGACATTATTTCAAACGAAAAATTCACATTTATTGCAACATTAATTTTTCAATTTCAAATTTGTAATTATTAAACTAAATTCACAAATAAAATAAACCACCACTAATCAATTATGCAAAAGATAAGTCATTAATAATATATACATAGTCCATAATATTGGCTAATACATAGTTCTAATTGGAAACAAGTCATCCATTCAAACCAAAATATAGACAAGTAAATATATATAGTTCGCAAAAGCACACTAGTCATAAGAACTTAACTCAAAATAAATCTCCATATATATAGTCCAACATAATTAAATCACATCCACTGCAAGCTCTTTGTTTTTTGTATCAACTCTTTGTTCTTTGCTAAAGTTGCACATGCATTAAGCTCTTATCTATAGCATAAACCATTGCACAGAAAATTAGCGATTTAGTGACTGGAATTTTGATCGCTAAATGTAATAAAATCAGCGTAAACCTTTTAGTGACCGATTCTGGAATCGATTGCGTTGTAGTAGATTTAAGGTTGCTAAATAATTAGTGATCTGATTTTCTCATAATATTTGTAATCGATTTTGTGACTTAATTTCTCCCCAACTAATTGGAAGAAGGTGCCTTGATAGTGACCGATTTTTCAGTCACTAATATTTTGTGATCGAATTTTCCCTTCAACTAATTGGAAGAAGTTGGCTTTAGCGACCAATTTTCTCATGAATATTTGTGACCAATTTATGACCGAACTCCCTCAACTCAGCTTGGATGGCGTTGGCTTTATAGGGACCAATTTTTAGGTCATTAATTTAGTGACTAAAAAATCAGGCAAATTTACTACCTAACAGTCATTAATGTAGTGCTAGTTGTGATTGAATTTTTTTCTTGTAGTTTTGTGATAGAAATCGGTCACAAAATCAATCTCTAATAGAGTAATAATAGAGTGATACAAGACAAGAAAAAACACAAATATGATCTATTGTGATTGAAGGTACTTTGTAATCAAGGACTTAAAGGAGTCCATTTCATTCAAACTATTTCAATTTTAATTCCCACTCTAACTATACATAACTTCCTATAAGAAGCCGCCACCCACTTATCATGGGACAAAATGTCACCTTCTACAAGTATATAATATTACAAAAGGGTTCAAAGGGAAAGGGCACTGCAATTCCCAAAATTAAGTGCTATGATTTAGGGAGTCTCAAAAGATCCATGAGACTAAGCCTTTTCCCATATTCAATAGCTAATCAAGCCACAAATGATAAGTATGCCAAAAGAAAACAAGTGCGCCCAATGAGAATAGCATTGACACGCCTAGGCAATATCCATCTTGCAAAAAATCGATATAATGAATATAGTAGTAGTTGTAGGAACATAATAAAGGTTATGGAGAGCAAAGAAGTTGAGAACCTAGTTACACCATGCTGCTTACAGCTTTGGTATACAAGCCAAAAGCGAAGATAATCTGGTACATAAGCAGGTTATGAAATTTAAGATGAATGTAGAGTAGTGAAAATAGAGATTTTACTATTAGAAATAATTAGAAACATTTAACCAACCTTAATGAAAAGGAAGTGGATTCTGACAGAAGGTTGATGGTTAGTGATTGAGCTTGAAAACTAAATGAGCTGGAGGACCTCTGAAGATACTATGGAGAATATAACTCCAAGAACTTCAAGTAAAAGATATCAAGCTGAAAGAGAAAAACTATGAAAATTAATAAAGTGTGGTGTGAACTTGAATCCTCCTCATATCATAGTCATGCATAATAACTGAAAAATAAAAGACATGAAAGTAGTTCAATTTACAATCTAAACCCGAAATCCATGAAATCCTGAGTACCTCAAATTTAGGTGCTCATATAGAAAAGCTCATAATTGACTTGGATAAGAGGAATGGTTGGAAAGAAATATATATAAAGTATAGGAAGGTATTGACTATTGAGGAAGGTTGCCGCAGCTAGAAATGATTATCAATTAGAAAATCATATGTCAACATAAAATTGTTGTGATTATACAAAGATCAAGGAGTCCATAAAGTTAAAGACACAAGCTGAACATTGGTTCAGCACAACTAGCAATTGAAAATAATATATTTTGAGTGAGGTTAATTAAAAGCCTATGTATAGATTTCTTTTGTCAAATTTCTTAGACTGATTGATTGAAAGAAACACTTGGAGGGTTCGAGGACTAATGAGATATGTATTTAGGGAAATTGACAGTGAAATTGACTATTTAAAGATGTGTGCATTTCTTTGGATTAACTTATTCTACACCTATAAATATTGACAAAAACATTTTGATATCCTAATTACAAAATAAACTAATCCCAAAATGCATTGAATAGCATGTCTTAGGGATATTGACGCAAATTTATCAGATGCAAACCAATTGTGCTACTAATAAAGAATCAAAACTCTACTATAAAAACATCATTCTGGAAAAAGAAAAAAATAGAATCACATTCATAGAGTATGCAAGTTCTTGCCTATGAAACAAAAACACCAAGCTAAAGAATGCTTGAAGTACTTACATTGAAAATAAACCAACTAAAAGTTGAACACAAATCTAAATAATGCCTGCTCAAGTCTCGAATGTTTTACCTAAATATTAGATTATGAGCTCTTACTCTAAGACCCATCTTAATTTAGCAATCTAACCTATGAAATCATAGCTAATAGGAAAATAACACTATTCTATGATGGTTAAGTGAAAGTACTAATGAAGCTATCTCATTTATTTCTAGCTAATTTGTTTCAAAAGAAAATATGAGAAGGAAGGAATGAAGAGAGGTTAAACAAAAAAAAAACCTCGAAAACTATCCAAGAATCACTTGGATTGACCTCCTGTATAAATCCTGTATTCAAATTGCAAAAAATAACATCATTGTAGCAAAAAAGAACAAAACCAACTAAGAAAACAAAGAAAAACAATAAAACTCCCAGCTGACGTCCTATCCAAGCTGGCCAATATGAAGCTAGGAGGCAATAATTGAAGCCTCATCATGGAGACCCTAAACCACCCAACCATAGCCGAAGAAAAATAGGTAGTAGCAACCGAAGTAGGCTTGGATTAGAACTCAGAGTTCAAATGTTTATTGGAACACGAAACGTAGCCCAATGACGTAGAAAAAGCAAAGAAGATATAAAGAGAAACCCCTTGCTTCACACTCATGGATGGGATCCTCTATTGAAGAAGCTCCTTTTAGCCGATGCTAAAGTGCCTTGCCCTCCAACAAAGTATGTTTTAGAGGAAATCCATGAAGGGGTAGGAAGCCAGCACCTAGGAGATTAGACTCTAGCCCTAAAAACCCTCCGAGCTAGATACTATTGGCCCACGACAAAAAGGATACAGAGGAATTTGCAAAGAGGTACGATAAATGCCAAAAGAACATAAAGTTTCACATAGCCCTATTAAAGAACATGACCATCATCACCGCATTATAGCCCTTTGACTAATAGGACTCGACCTCCTAAGGCCTTTCCCAACAGCCAGTATAGGTCAAGTTCCTAATTATGGAGATTGATTATTTCACAAAGTGGGTAAATGATGAAACTCTGGCCTCCATCACCTCGGCCTAGTGTCGAAAGTTTGTCCTGGAGGAACATCTTCACTCACTTTGGTATTTCGAAGATAATCATTATCGACAATGGAACACAATTCGCTAATCAGATGTTTAACAGTTGTTAGAAAACTTTGGGGTAACCCGTCACTACACGCCAATAAAACACTTTCAGGCCAATGGGCAAAGAAGGCTGCTAACATGATTATCCTATAGGCACTACCAAGATGGCTGGACCAAGCAAAAAGTCATGGGCGGATGAACTAGAAAGTGTGCTTTGGGCATGCCGTACTACCCCTCATTCGGCAACCCAAGAAATACCTTTCAAGTTACTATACGGATTTGAGGGGTGATACCAATTAAAATTGGGGAAGCCACCCTTAGAACACTTTTCTATTTAGAACAAGAAAATCCAACCCAATGAAGAAAGGAGCTAGATCTCCTGCCCAAAGTCTGAGTGGGCACACATCGGGGTATAGGATTTAAAGAGGAGAATGGGGCAAAGATATAACCACAGGGTCATTCTATGGAATTTACTTGTCGAGATCTTGTCTTCCAAAAAGATGACATCAGACCTTCGAAGCCCAACCAAGGAAAGTTAGCCTACAATTGGGAGGACCCTCAGAGTCTCCAAAGTATATGGCAAGAGAGTTACAAGCTGATCACCTTGTAAGGAAAGGAAGTTCCCCGAGCATGGAACGCTGTGAATTTGAGGAAGGACTATCCATAAAAAGGAATCATGTAACAAACTGCGGCTTGTTAGGGTACCTTTTTCCTTACTTGGGTTTTATCCCACTTGGTTTTCCCGTGAAGGTTTTAATAAGGCCTTAACCTCTGGTTTAATTGGACAAAAAGCCACTATTTTCCTTATAAATGAAAAAATCTCTATTTTGATAGTATTGTTATTTTCCTGAGTTTGAGGAATGGAGGTCACACCCTAACCCATTGACGACCACCAAACATCAAGCCTCACACAAGTCCAATGAAGGTCGTGCATGAACTACATCCACTTCGAGCTTATCAAAAAGGGTTGCACTTGAACCCTTTCCGACATGTCCAGCGAGCACCCAAACTCCTCTCGACCTTACAAAGTGTAGCCGATAAAGGTCACTCCTAAACCCCGTTCCAATTCAAAGGCGCTAAAAAGCGAGTGTTGCACTAGAGCCTTATACATGTAAAAAGGAAGCCACACTCGAACTCCATATGGACTACCAAGATCAAGCTGAGGAAGGTCGTAACCGAACCTCGCTCGGCTCTAAGAATCACTGAGCGGGTGACGTACTCAAGCCCCTTACGAGGAAGGAGACTTCACCCTAGGGCCATTCGAACTCCTTCAACGCCAATGAGGGGCACCCAAACCTTATTCGGCATCAAACTTCGCACTCAAAATTCTCTTGGCAAAAAAAAAAAAATTCCATATCAAAGGGACCAACTAATCATAGTTTGCATACTCACCCATCTCGAGGGCATAAGGAAAATATGATTTACAAGAAAAGCAATGTACAATGACCTCAAAGAAGAAACAAATCAATCTTTAACTCCATCTGAACTCAACAAAGCTGGCCAATAAGGTTCTATTCTAAACACCTTGTAGACTCGATTAATGCAAGGTGAGCACTACATAGCTTGCACCCAAACAAAATCCAAGGACTAACTACCAGAATACCCAACACTACTAAAGATAGGTACGACTACCAGTTTGATACCCATATTCTTCTCGGGGCATGGAAGGACAACAAGTAGGCATAAGCAAAGGAAAAAGCAAAGTATGAAAAGCTCAAAAGTACAGAAACTTCATTAATATTTTAAAATAATTACATAAGGGGCCCCAAGGGGACTTGTACACAAAAGTTGACCTACTAAAGTCTAAACCACTAAAGAAGAAAAAGGCATACTCATCATCTTTTGGGATATCCTCAATGCGGTCATTAACGACATGTCGGAATATGCCCACCTTGGACAGATCTACATGAGGACCTACAAGGACCCAGGCTTGGGCTATCGCATTGGTAAATAGGTCAGGAGGAGCTGGCCATCCAAGCCTTTACAAATTTTGCCCGCTTAACCTTGAACTCAGCAATACATCGAGGGCATTGGCCTTCTCCTCTTCTAAGACCTTCTTCTTCTCCTTGAGGTCTTCAGATTCCCTTGGAGTTAGAGGCATCCTTCTCCTAACCTTTTTCCTTGGCCTTAAGACTGAAGCCTCCTCGTTCATCAGAACCATTTCTTGAAGACCAGCCTTCTTAGTCTCCAAGGAGTAAACTTACTTCTTCAAGGTCAGAACGTCAAAGAGTTCCTCCTCATAGCAACCAAGGTAAGTGGTTGCCTTCACCAGGTCTTCTTGAAGCCAGGAAAGCACCTTGCTCTTATCTCTCGTAGAGATAGCGACGTAGAGCGTGTTGCAGATTCCTGACATTAACTCTTTAAACCGAAAGTTGTGCACAAGGATGGAAAAATTTGGGAAACCCCCTAGGAATAGCATGGGGTTAGTCTCGAACTCCGTAGACTTCGAGCTCTATTAGAGATGGCAGGGTCAGGTCCTTGGGAGTTTTCCTTTCTTGACCAATAATGGGAGAAGAAGAACCTCTGGCCTCGAAGGTCACTTCTTCACTAGAGACGGAGAGGGCGATGTCCGGAGCATGGTTTAGTGAGAAGAGAAGGCAAGATTCTTATTTGTGGCCATAAAAAAAAAAAAAACTACACAAATGAGAGAAAGTACAATTGAATTGGAAACGGGATATGAAAGCTACGCATAAACCTATATAAGACTTTGCATCCCGAAGAGGCATATCTAGGACCCTCTTCAGGTTCACATGGTCGGAATGTCTTCCTACGTGTCCGTAAAGAAATGTACAATGCCTACTTCCTAGGACGTGAGGTTCAGGGCCTGTATGTGGAGATAAGTAGAATGTTTGCAGTATAGAGAACAAGGGGGCCTCATTGGGTGAAAGGAAGAATAGGGAGTTGCTCGGTGAACTCCGAACTTTGAAGTAGCAAGGCTTGAAGCCATGGTAAGACTCTTTGTAGATCTTGAAGCATGTTTTGTTCCCTATAGTGTAGAGGGACACAATAGCGGGTTTCTTGTTCTTCCCTTGGGAGGTCATTAGCATGAAAAGGGAGAAGAAAACTCGCTGCAATAATAGGATAGAGAGGAAACCACAGATCATCCAAACCCAGAGGATGGCCTAGGAGTTCGGATGTAGAGAAGGGGCCACATTCATCCTGTGAACAAGGCCAGCTCGAACCAGTAAAAGGAAGAGTGACATTCAAGTGGGACATAATAGCATCGTACATCCACAATAAGTCCTCATCCTTCTCGTTAGGTCTCCCACATATCCTCTCCTCTAACCTCGGGAGCTTGATCTTGTGCTATGTAGCCAGCTCAATGTTCGAGAATAAGGGGAACTCCTTGTACCTCTCGAGCATTTTCTCATTCATTATGCTTTGGATCTTAACTACCATGGCAGAAATGCTCCACTAGGCCACGGTCCATGGAGTCCGGGATACGATCTTGTCTTCCATATGTCCTACAAGGGAACCACCACGAAAAACGCCTAAGATTGGGGAAAGAATTTCAAAAATCAAATGGGAAATAAACTAATCTAAGGGTGATTCCCCCTTTCTACCTAGGGCAACGCCACCACTTATGCCATTACATGCGGTGGAGGACACTAGTGGTGCCACCCTAGGACACCACTATTCCACCTCTTAATGCTCACAAGAAATAGAAAAGACGAAGAATATAAGTCTACAAGTAAAGATAAAGAAAGGTAAGAAAAGGAAATGACACTTACTTGGATTGAAGAATAGTGGAAGGAGTAAACCGAAGATGAAAACCCTAGGAAATCTTGGAGAAAGAGACGGAATGAAGGATGAGGGCGATGGAGTGTGGTGAATGACGAAGAAAGGGGGTAGAGCAAAAAGGAGCTTGTGCGCGAAGATAGAGAAGAGTGAAGAAAGGGAAAAAGGAAGAAACCACTATATATAGATGAGATGTGTCGGGGCAAAAAGGTTTGCGATGAAGCACGACATCCCACGACACCTCAAAAATCACGCAGGGCTATGTGCGAGCACTCATTGGGGTAAGGGAACTTTACGTCAGGCGAAGGGCACACGCCTAAACAGTTGTGAAGGACAAATGGTGTCAAAAGAGCGTGAATCTTTCCTGCGAAGTGCGATTCTTATTTTGGACGGGCACTCCCATCGGATCCGTCGAAGGCATAAACTCCCCAAATGCTCGATATTCCGAGTATCCGAGGCGGGATAAGGGCCCAAGACCAATGTAGATGGAGCAATATCGGTGGAACCAACGGGAAATGAGAACTCGACGATCAACGTCAACACTTGGCAGCCGACTTGGGGCAATTGTTATCACCCACTACCTTGGGCGGTGGAATTCGGTAATTAGATTTCGGTTAGAAGGCTCTCTCCCAACCGGACTTTGGCAAGCACCCCAAACAGCGAGAATCTCCAAACTCAAAAATGAGGCCTTGGAGGCAGGTCCTGAGATCTATATGAGGCTTTGCCAGGGTATCACTGAAGCCAGGGATCCTAAGACAAGCGCGAATTAAGTGCATGGTGAGCACAGAATCTAATGCATCTTCTTCAAGAATCTCCCCAACGGTTTATATACCACTTGTATCATAGGCTTAGCCCTAAACTACCCGTTTTAGACATATTCACAGGATATAAAAGGAAAATGGAAAGCACAATAGTGGTAAACTATTTTTATCCGAATTTCATATACCCTTTTTTCTTACTCTCACTACTTCCATTGGAGTCCCTTTTGTATGTACCCACCCCAACACCAAGAAGCAAAAAAAGAGAAAGAATGCCCTGCAACGCCTTCATCTGTACCACCAGGAGGTCCACGTCATCGTTATGGGACGTAACAAAAAGATTTGCATTTTAAAATATAGATTTGATAAATAATAAATGTTGAGTTTCATAAAATGTTATAGTAATTGAGAAATGATTGATTGATAATATTATTTCATAATAAAAAATAATTGGATAAAATATTATAATAAATTGAACCACGAGGTGTGGCGTAGTGATAGCTCATCTTCTCCTTTAACCGTATGGTCGGGGGTTTGACCCCACTCATGGAAATGAAGTGGATTTTGTGGCTAGCCATTTGCCTCTTTGGAGAGCATCCGCGGTGAAAGGATTAGTCACCGTTGTCAGTGGTGGATATCATAATTTCGATAAAAAAAGATTATAATAAATGATAGGATGTTAATAGTGTTTTTAGAAAAAAAATCATGTATTGAATTTTTATTATTATAGAATAGGATATCATTAATATGATTATAGAATACGTAGTTAATGATACAAGACAATATGGTGGAATATTAATTTTTGCTAAATTTAGGGTTGAGTATTATTTTCATAAATCCTCATGGGTGAGAATGTTATTTACCCTTTATATTACACTCATTTATTTATGAGTCACATCAACTTTTTGGTGTGTGTAAAATTGAGTAAAATGTCACTTTGGTCTCTGAATTTGTAAGCATGTTTCATTTTAGTCCCTGAAATTGCATTCCGTAGGTCACATTAGTCCTTGGTCAAACAACTATCAGCGAACTTACATTTTGCTGAATGGCATTAATCAAAATAGGTTTATTAATCCTTGAAATTTTAAATGTGTCAAAATAGTCCCTAAAATTTTCTCATATGTGTAAAAAAAGTTCGAAATCCCAAATTTCTCCTCTTGGTTCATAAAAGCTAAATTTGGATAATTTTTAAACCTACTTATTTGTTTCTCATTTTTATGCCTTATTTAAATAATCCAAATTTTAAAATATCCTAAATATAATTAAGAGCTTGATTAGTCCAAATTTGAGACCCTCCATGTTTAGCTAACATAATTAATTTATTAGCTATTACATTACATTTCTTGGAATAAAGTGGGCATTAAAATATTAAAAACAGGATTCAATGGAAACATTATATTATCAAGTGTGATTGGAGTTTATCAAGGGTATCTTTAAAATAATTTAGTTGCAATTTGGAAAGAAATTTAGTATCAAAAGAATCTAGCATGGCAATGAAAAGAAACTCTACCCTTATGTCAAATGTACTTACAAACCATATCAAATATGAGAGCTTTAAACGAGCTTAAGTAGAGAATTGTGTCTCTTATTCTACCTCAACAATAGTGGGTCGTAGGGAATGACATAAAGGTAGAGTTTCGTTTCATTATTATGTTAGATTCTTTTGATACAAAATTCCTTCCTAAATTGCAACTAAAATATTCTAAAGAGACCTTAATAAACTCCATTCACGTTTAATAATATAATATTTTCCTTGAATCCTATTTTTAATATTTTAATACTCATTTTATTCAAAGAAATGTAATGTAATAACTAATAAATTAATTATATTAGCTAAAATAGAAGGGTCTCAAATTTGGACTAATCAAGCTCTTAATTATATTTATGATATTTAAAAATTTGCAATTATCTAAATAAGGTGTGAAAATGAGAGAAATAAGTAGGTTTAAGAATTATCGAATAATTAGCTTTTATGAACCAAAAAGGGATTTGGGGACATTTTTATACATTTTAGAACATTTCAGAGACTATTTGACACATTTAAAACTTTAGGGCATCTAACCTTTTTATTTAATGTTAATCCAGTGGATTCAACATGACACAGCGTGTCACTTAATGTGCCACGTTAGTAAAATGTAACGGTTAGTTGATAATTGTGTGACTAGAAATTAATGTGATCTATAAAATGTAATTTGAAGACTAAAGAATTTACTTCAAATTTTTCAGAATTAAAATGAAACATGCTTAAAGTAACACTTTATTCTCGTAAAATTTGAGGTGTTACGATTGTGCTCGACGAAGAATTTCTCTTATACAAACACCCCGAAGAGCACTCCCTCTTGCTCGCGCCCTTCTGTGTTTCAGTCTCAAAACAAGCGTCATAGAAAGAACTGGTCTCTGTAACCACACACACAAAAAGCGGGTACGAGAACCTCTCCTTTTTTTACTCTCCTTCGTTCATCCAACTTCATTCCCTATTCACTCACCTTCTCATTAAATATACGATCATCACATACTCTTCACCTTCCTTAACTCGCCCAATTCTCTCTCAACTTCTCTCTGACTACACAGTTTCTTTATTTTCTTTTTATTGCTTAGTCCTTTTCTTCTTTCTTTTACTATCCCACTGATACATAATCCACTGGTAAATGTGAACGCTTACTTGAATTCACTCCATGCTTTTCAATTCTACAAGATTTTTTGTGGTTCAGATTCGGTGATTATTAGAATTGTGTTTGCACATATTTTGTTTCAGTGTCTACATCTAAAGCTGGGTTCGCTCTTGACAAATGATTTGAATTGTTGTAAATGGATTTCGTAGCATCTGTTTTTAAGGAAAAAAAATGAAAAGAGAAAACTGTAATAATAAGTCATCTACCTTGTTTTAACATGGTCATTTGTGACGTGATTTGTTATAACTTTATTCAGAAACAAATGGATCGTTGTGATGCTGGTAATTATGCAGTCATTTTTCATGATCATGTGTTTTGCGGTGTCTAACTGCTTTGATCTGCACTGCGCTAGAATGCTATTCGATGTCCTGTGATTTAATAACTTCCAACTCGTATGTAACCTTTCATTAAACATAGAACAGAAGCTTATGCCATTTGAGTTTTGGATTTTGTTTTCTTTTTCTTTGTGTGCTCGTTTTGTTGTAGCTCTTACGGAGTATGCACAATATGCACATACCAACTCAAATGGCATAAGCTTCTGTGTTTCTAACGTCGCTCATACAATCCTACGCATGTGTGACTGATCAAATTGATCTGAGTTACTGCATGGTGTTAAACTATGGTTTACAACTACAATACAATTTTGTGTTGTTGGCTCTTTTACCATATTTTCTTCAATTACCCTCTTTTTTTTTTTTAACAATGCATAGACAACCAAAACCAAAACAGCAGTTTAAAACCATAAGTGACTGTTATAGAATGTCGTAGCTAAGAAATTTCCCTGTTAACGGATGATAGACTCTCGTATATGTTAATTTTCTGAGCATAAAGATCTGAGATTCAGTTGCGATTTCTGTTCTCATGTACCAGAACAATGGCATCCCATATTGTTGGATACCCTCGTATGGGCCCCAGAGAGAGCTCAAGTTTGCTTTGGAGTCATTCTGGGATGGAAAGAGCAGTGCTGAGGATTTGAAGAAGGTGGCTGCTGATCTCAGGGCGTCCATCTGGAAGCAAATGGCTGATGCCGGGATCAAGTACATCCCCAGCAACACTTTCTCGTACTATGATCAGGTGCTCGACACCACTGCCTTGCTCGGCGCCGTTCCACCCCGGTATGGTTGGACTGGTGGGGAGATTGGGTTTGATACCTACTTCTCCATGGGCAGAGGTAATGCCTCTGTGCCCGCTATGGAGATGACCAAGTGGTTCGACACCAACTAGTAAGTATTTTGATGACTCATATTTTGTGTTGCTTGCTTTTAATGATGCTATAATCGCATTGATCTGAATACCTAACTGTTGCATATGCGCATTGATCCAGCCACTTTATTGTCCCTGAATTGGGACCTGATGTAAAATTCACTTATTCTTCGCACAAGGCAGTGGACGAGTACAAGGAGGCCAAGGCAGTATGTATTATTTGTATTAAAGCTATTCTTATTGACTACTTTTACTCGGAAACCTTAAGTTAGGTATTATGAGCGTATTTAAGCAGAGGTTATAAGAAGCCTTGCTATAAATAAAAGTAACAAATTGCATTTTTTTGTTTTTCTTCTTGTTGTGTATCGCATGTGTAACAGCATTCTGTTTTGTGTAGTACTTCATTATGATATTTTCATTTGCTTATCTGTATCAACATTGTCATTGAATATTTAATTTTTTATTGCAGCTTGGAGTAGATACAGTTCCAGTCCTCATTGGCCCTGTATCATATTTGTTGCTTTCCAAGCCTGCCAAGGGTGTTGATAAATCCTTTTCTCTTCTCTCTCTCTCCCACAAGTCCTTGCAGTCTACAAGTAATAATTTAACTTGCTTACAAGTAATAATTTTTTGCCCCATATCATATTCATGTTATTTCTCTAACTTGCACTTTAACAATAAACTCAGAGAGGTTGTGGCTGATCTTAAGGCAGCCGGTGCATCGTGGATTCAATTTGATGAACCTACCCTTGTCTTAGATCTTGACTCTCACACGTTGCAAGCATTTACTGCAGCATATTCAGAATTCGCATCTAGTTTATCTGGTTTAAATGTGCTTATTGAGACTTACTTTGCTGACATTCCTGCTGAGGCTTACAAGACCCTTATAGCTCTGAGTGGCATCACAGCATTCGGATTTGATCTTGTTCGAGGAACTGGAACTCTTGATTTGATCAAGGGTGGTTTTCCCAGTGAAAAATACCTCTTTGCTGGAGTAGTTGATGGAAGGAACATTTGGGCTAATGATCTCTCTGCTTCTCTGAATACATTGAAGAGTCTTGAGGGAATTGTGGGCAGTGGTATTCTCAAATACACATTTCATGAAAAGTTTTTTGTGAACTTCTGCGGCTAATACAATCACTTGATATATCTATTTGCTAAATGGTGTGCAGATAAGCTTGTTGTGTCCACCTCCTGCTCACTTCTTCATACTGCTGTTGATCTCGTTAATGAGACCAAGTTAGATAATGAGATCAAATCATGGCTGGCTTTTGCTGCCCAAAAATTGTTGAAGTAAATGCATTGGCCAAGGCATTGTCCGGTCAAACGGATGAGGTAACCTCCATTCCTTTTATTGTATCTCACATTGATTAGACACAAATAAGTATTTATATAACCAGATGATGTTTGTTACTTGATAACAATGTAGTATCCTACTTCCTTGGGGAAACGATATATTCACAGTAAAATAAAATGGTTATCTTATATTTCTTCCAACTTGTTTTAGTTTTCATTTCTGTTGAGTTTTTTTTTTTATCAATCTTATTTTTAGGCAACAATAGGAGAGTCCACTGCACATGGCTTCCACCATTGTGGGCGTCTGGAGAGTATGTATGCAGCCTCATCCCCATGAGCGCATAGTTTCAATTCTAGAAACAAGATAGAAACATATGTCTTTGTAAATAATGTCATACTAATAATTTTTTATATTTTTGAATAAATTCCCAGTTACAAAATAATCATGGTTTTGGAATAATTAACATAAATATCGAAAGAGAAATTATAGGAAAAAATAAAACAATATAAAAAAGGTATATCACAGGAATTAAAATCAAGAAGATTAAGGGAACGTATAATGTTCGCATAATATTAACATTATCACGAACTACTACTTTCTTAGCAGTGGCAGGCAATATATTGATGAATTCTTATTTTTCTTTTTTTCCCATTTTATTTCACTACATCATTCTCTGAACCACTATGTTATGGTTTCATTTCCAGGCCGCCTTCTCTTCTAATGCTGCAGCTCTGGCTTCAAGAAAGTCATCTCCAAGAGTGACTAATGCAGCTGTTCAGCAGGCTGTGAGTTCTTATTTTTTGTAGTTTCTGATCTGCTGCTCATTTCAGTTTAGCTGAATTTGTTGTGAAATTTATTCCCATTACTTATGAGATCTTGTCTTTCCCTCTCAGGCTGCTGCATTGAAGGGTTCTGACCATCGCCGTGCTACTAATGTCAGTGCCAGACTGGATGCTCAACAAAAGAAACTTAACCTTCCAATCCTCCCAACCACGACAATTGGATCCTTCCCTCAGACTGCAGAACTAAGGAGGGTGCGCCGGGAATACAAGGCTAACAAGTAAGAAATTCTTAGAGCTGATATATTGGCTTCCCTTTTATTTATTTTCAAGTATGTGCCTTATATTATTGACCCTAACCTTGTCTTCTTAAGGATCTCTGGTGAAGAGTATGTTACAGCAATTAAGGAGGAAATCCGCAAAGTTGTTGAACTCCAAGAAGAGCTTGATATTGATGTCCTGGTACATGGGGAGCCGGAGGTCTGTTCTAATCCTCACATAACGGCTAAATATTAATCTGCTGAAATAGAGAATAAGAGATAGTTTCGTTACACATTAGATCACCCCTTTATTTCTGAAGAAGAGTATGCTCCTGCAATATTTTCTTACCCTTTTTATGATGTTTCCAATTCCCAATTGTACTTCCCACTAATTATTGATGCCTTTTGTTGCAGAGGAATGATATGGTTGAGTACTTTGGTGAGCAGTTGTCAGGCTTTGCCTTTACTGTTAACGGGTGGGTGCAATCTTATGGATCTCGTTGTGTGAAGCCACCCATCATCTATGGTGATGTGAGCCGTCCGAAGCCAATGACCGTCTTCTGGTCATCTACTGCTCAGAGCATGACCAAACGCCCAATGAAGGGAATGCTTACTGGCCCCGTTACCATTCTCAACTGGTCCTTTGTTCGAAACGACCAGCCTAGGTATAAACTCAAGGCCTAAAAGAAGAAAAGTTAAATAGAGCTGAAAAATGGAAATAAATCATGATACAACTTATTGTTATTCCTAACAAGGTGTTAAATACCTCTACAGATCTGAGACTTGCTATCAGATTGCTTTGGCAATAAAGGACGAGGTAGAAGATCTTGAAAAAGCTGGTATTAATGTTATCCAAATTGATGAGGCTGCTTTGAGAGAGGGTTTACCGTTGAGGAAGTCAGAGCAAGCTAACTACTTGGATTGGGCTGTCCATTCCTTCAGGATCACCAATATTGGAGTGCAGGATACTACTCAGGTATTTCTAGATTATAAATCATTATCAATGAGTTTCAGTTTTGTTCTATTTTTCTTCAATATTTTACATCTAGATATGATAAACTTGCGTGCTTTGTAACTTTAAAATTTGGCAGATCCACACCCACATGTGCTACTCTAACTTCAATGACATTATCCACTCGATCATTGATATGGATGCTGATGTGATCACCATTGAGAACTCTCGTTCCGATGAAAAGCTCCTATCGGTCTTCCGAGAAGGAGTGAAGTATGGAGCTGGAATTGGCCCTGGTGTCTATGACATTCACTCCCCTAGAATACCACCAAGTGAGGAAATGGCTGAGAGGATCAACAAGATGCTTGCAGTGCTTGAGAGGGACATTTTGTGGATCAATCCTGATTGTGGGCTGAAGACTCGCAAGTACCAGGAGGTGAAGCCGGCACTCACAAACATGGTTGCCGCTACGAAAGTCATCCGCAACCAGCTTTCCGGTGGCAACTGAATGATATAGGAAGGGTGAATATCGGTAGTCGATGGTTCTTCTCGATTTTACGGAAAAAGGAAAATTTTCTATTCTTTTTGTTGCAATAACTGAGTGTTGAATATTTAGGTGTTTAGTTTGATGCTCCGGGAGCAATTCATCCCTCCCCACCCAGCCTTCTGCTCTAAAGATTTTTTGTATTTTGTGACAGTGCCTCAATCTTTATTGATAATTACAATTATCGGTTCTGTGCAAAATTAAGCATGAATTTTTCCAGCATCAATACAATTTGCTTCCTCCATGCCGGGATTTAAGTCTAATTCACTATTGGATAATGTTATTATCTGACATCCGGGTATTGGAACCCGGCAATAGGTCAGGCCACGGGGATATGCCTCAGCGTTTTCACGGATGGATGCCATCGGACCTCGAGACATGTCCACCACATCCGACACATCCTTGTAAGCAACATGGAGCTTTGAGGTACCGGCGCCAGAGGCGAATACCTCGGAGGCAGCACCCTGATGTCAGTTTGAGGCTTGCTGACGTGGACGATGAAAACCCCAAGTTTGGCTGAGCGCGAAGTAAGCACATGTTTAGTGCGGATCATATTGCACTTTCTAGATGAATCCCCTAACGGTTTTCGTATATTACAGCTTACCAAATAATCTATTTTGGACATATTAAGGAATATAAATAGAAAATGGAAAGTCTATCATGGGTAAGTTTCATTCAATCTTTCCTTTTTGTCATACTCTCGTTGACTTAGGCGTCATAGTCCCTTTGTAGGTACTTACCCGTGGCACACAATCCACCATGAGGAAGGAGGTAGCAACCTAAAACACCACCGTCCATACGGAGAATGATCCAGGCACAACAATATGTTACATTAGCCCGTGCCGGGCCTGCTTGGCGACGCACCTACCACCACCATACCCAGCAACACACACTACAACGAGGCACCTCACCACCATACTCCCCAAACACCACCCTACCCCCACCCAAGCCACCACCAACCCGCTTCCAGATTGCTATAATTAAAACCATTGGCAGAACCATTTTTGAGGGAGGTCGCAACACCATTATACCACCCGTGCCCTGCTCCCTAGAACACCTATCCCTTGAACAGGCTCACCACATCTGAATCCGTCATCTTCATCGATGAGCCCAGGCCTAATCTAGAGGTAACTCCAGAAAGGAGGCTCCATAGCCCCGAAGGGTCCTACTAGTTTCAACAACAGAGGTCTTTGAAGGTTCCACCTCTTGTACCAGGAAGTGCTCCATCTTTTGCGATAGCAAAACATGAGAATGTCAAATCTGGAACATGAGCTCAAAAGAAGGAAACGTCATGAGGAAAGACATTAGAGGAATGACATAGAGGCTGAAGAAGCAGAGAGAAGGCTAAGGAATGACATTAGAGGAATACGACTAAATTTTTCTTTCTGAACTTAAGACTTAAAATGCGAGCAGCGCATACGCATAGAGACCGACTACTAAACAAGAAACATAACATCCAAGTACACATCACCATAACAATCATAAACAAACCATAGAATAAACACAACATAACTTGTAGTATTATATTATAATCATAACAAAACAACGATGCCCTTATAAATATAAGGACATCTCAAGATACTAGATACATCAAGCAAGGTTAACTAACGCGAAACATAATTATAAACATGCTACACTAGTCTTCAAGCTTCCATTGCGCCCTCTTGACCGATGTGCATAACTCCTGCATCAATGCTTCAAGGGAAATCACGAACATCTGCATCAATCCTCCTGGAGACGACACGGGAGGAAAGACAAAATGGGTGAGAATACTTATACAAGATTCTCAGGTAGGTCCCGACTTTAACACAAGTGTCATCGTCGCCCAGCCACTTCGGGTTTCATTATAAGGAGGTGTACATGCATAGGTTCAGTTTTAATTTCTCAAGTCTTATTATCCGAAGTGGGTTTCTTTTAGCATGACTCTTCATGGTATGAATGCAGCAGATATTTTATGTATGCATGGCAATACTTGAGCATGATAGTACACGTAGATAATACATATCACTTAATCAAAGCATCAATGAAACATCAACGAAACATATGCATGTATGTCTTTTACTTTTTCATACTTGAACTCCGTGAGTTCCTTTCATAACTTTTCCCATTTTTCCACCCTTATCATGGTCGCCAAAATCCACCCAACATGCTGGCCGCGATTTTAACATGGTCACCAAAACTCCTAATCACCCATCGCCTAGGAATGAGCTCATCCTAACTAGCCGTCGCTAGATTTATAGGGAAAAGAGGGGGAATCATATTTCTTTCTTGGATCACCCCGACAACCCTTAACTCGGAAGTCATAATGGGATAATTTCCTCATTAGCTTATCTCTTTCTTGGATCACCCCGTACAACCCTTAACTCGGGAAGTCATAATGGGATCATTTCCACATTATCATATCTTTTATAGATGCAACATAAGCATACAACCTTAGAACCTCATATAACATACCCTTCATTCATATTTCATATTCTCATGCATTTTAAACGTGACATACCACATCATCACATCATCATGCCAATTATACACATAACATTTCATGCTTAAGGTATTAACATAATCATATCATTAAGAATATGCTCACTCGCCCTCATACTCACATCACATCTCCTATCTCATGGTGTCTTATGTTTTGGCTCTTACGGGTCTTAAACTTGTGTTCCAATTACCCTAACCTTTATTATGGATTTTTATAACACCTAAGGGATCATTACCTATAATTCTTTCTAACATTTATGTTCGCTAACTTATCCAATTAGCGTCGTATAGATTAAACATCATGATCACTACTTGACTATGGGGATTCTAGGATCTACACCTTAGACTCTTTTCCAAGTTCTTGCCTAAGATCCTAGGTTCGAACTTCTAGGCATATGCACTAATTATGGGTCATCTTCCTTAAGGTCAATTATGCTGGAACAAAAGTTATCATTATTCTCGTGTCTAAGGGTCTTAAGATTTTAGTTCTCAAACCTTTCTATTTACTTAGCCCTTTCTAACCATCAACATCGTTTCTCACTTCTCTCAAACATAATCTTACGCATTCTAACTCCTCGAAACAGAATTCATACAGTGGCCAACAAGATAGAAAAACCAAGAGCATGTATCACGCACAATCGCATAAGATCATGTTATAAGTGCATACGAGTTACTAGTCTTTCTCTTGGAATAATTTCAAGAGCTAAAAGGGTGTTAGGAATCGATTACATGTGCCTGGTAATCGATTACCAGAAATAAATTTCTTCTGGGTTTCAAAAAGGGTAATTGATTACATAGGATGGTAATTGATTACCTAGGGTTAAATCTATTTCCGAAAATGAAGAACATGGAGTAATCGATTACACAATAGGTAATCGTTAAAGGTTTTCAAAGACCGGTTCTGGGTGTGAAGACAGCCTTGGTAATTGATTACATTGTATGGTAATCGATTACAGAACCAAAAACCCTTCGAGAACCACTTGGTAATCGATTACAGAACCTCCTAATTTGAGAAACACGAATTTTGACACATTCCAAGCTATTTAAACACCTTGAGACCTCATACAACATTTTTCCAACTTTTTCCTGAAATCATCCTTACATTTTACAAAATCAAAACCGTTCATTGTATCATACTAAAACACATCCATTTCTTTTTTATTAAAGTTTCCCTTTGAAGATACTTAGGACAAGTCTTTGAGCTCTAGGGTTTTTAGGTGATATCATAAACTTAAACATGCAATGCACTTATTTTACTTTTTATAAAATAAAGTGATTGCATAAAATAAATATGAGATGCAACCCCATTATTATCTTTGAGCTTAAGTGATGACTTGAAGTGTAAACATGAAATGCAAGCTTGGGAAAAATAAACATGACAATGCAAGTTCACTTAGTTGTTCTTGAGAGTTTAGTGATGACATTAAAATAAACGCGCTATGCAAGGCATAAACTTAAACATGAATGCAACTTATTTTATCTTTACTAGAGCTCTTGCAAGACTTTTAGAGGGACATTACTAGCCTAACCCAACATGTATCTTGAACAAATGGGGGATAAGCTTTAGAGTTCTTAGCACCAAATCTTCAAAGAAGACTTTGGTTTGAACTTCATCATCAAGCTCATGAGTGTGGACTTAAGACGAAAATACCAACACTCAACAAAACTTCATAACTAAAACTACTCATATTCTTTATTTTATTGCTCATGGGCTTCAATCTAGAGTAAACTCTTAGAATGACCAACCAACTTTAAGGTTGGCAAGGATAAGCTTAGAGCTCTTTGAAAACATAGGATTAATTTTCTTTAACAAAACCTTTGTGATCTACTTAACATTTTTAGCAAACTTTATTCAAAACCAAGGAAGAAAAATTGAAATCCTTAAGGGAAAAAGGAAGAGAAAAATCGAAACTTAAGCCAAGAAAAGAAAAGAAAAGAAATCAAAAGCATGTATGATCCAAGACCAAGTTGTTGCAAGCTTTAGAGGTTTCTCACATGACAACAACAAGTCATTATCTTGAAACCTCATCATCAAGCTCATGTTCTCTTTATAAAAAGGCCCTTGGCCAAAAGAAAAAAAAGAGGAAAAGAGTTTGAAACCAAGAGAAACTAGAACTTTTCTTGAAGAACACAAACAAAAACATTAAAACAAAACCCCTACCAAATGAAGTCTTGAAAGAGATGAGGAAAGGCTTTGGTTCTTGATGGAATGAGATGACAAAATCCTCTTAGAACTTGAAGGAAGAAATCGGCTAAGTTAAGGAAATTTGAGAGGGAATGAGAGAGTTTTGCAAGAAAGCTTGAACTTGGCAAATGATCCAAAGTGTAACCAAGTTCTTCAAGGCTTGGTATTTATAGAAAAATTGCAATATGGAGGCTGAAATGGGAGGAGAACTGGTGGCCTTTTGGAGGAGGAAGAGAAGAAATATCTCTTACAAAGGTATGGTTGTAAGTATGGTTGAAGGTATGGTGTGAGCATGGGTTAGGGTATGGCTCTTGAGTGTAATTGAAACAACACATGATGGGCTATGGAGGGGGTGGAGTGGCCCATCCAAGGCCATGAGAGAGGAAAATTAGTTCTTCTAATTGTTGGTTAATGTTGTGTTTAGGTGTTTCTTTGATTAAGGTTTTGATTAGGAATTTGTAAGAAAGTGTTTAGGTGAGGTAATGGGTAATTAAGGTTGTCAAGACTTTATTTAGGGAGTGGTCATACTAGATTAGGGAATTAAAACTCTCATTAAGTCTAATTGAGTCACAGACAAGTTTCCTTAAATTAAGGAAGTGGAGAGAAAACACTATTCAAGATTCCATGACTAGGAATCTTGAATTTTAGAGTTTAACTAAGCAATCTTAGGTTCTAATTAACCTTAATAAAACATTTTGACTCTAGATTAATTATTGAAATTAATTAATCTTTGATTAGAGCCTAATATTGCCTAGGTTTGGTTAATCGTGTCATTAGGCTCATTGTACACGTTCTAGGGGCAAAATGGTAATTTTTCACTAAAACTACTTGGGACCTCTGGGCTCAACTAAACATCATGCATCACTCATAAACATCATTCCGAACTCCTGGAAAAGCTCTGGGTTCAAACGGCACCTTATCAGCGTAAACACGGTGGGGTATTTTGGTCATTTTGAACCGAAGTTCGGAAAATGAGATTTTCACCTCGGCATCAAACATAACAGTCATAATCCCCTTCAAACATTGAGTTGATCCATTCGAGGACTCCTGGCAAGTCCTGAAATTCTGGAAAATGACCTCAGGGCATTCCTGTCATTTGTACTCAAACAGGAGAAATCAGGCGTTAACGATCCCCAACCACCCACCAGCCTAGCTCGTCTTGACGATCGAACTCCTACCTAGCATCCTCTAAGGCCCAACCGAAGGAACAACCATCGAGAACCTAAGACCTCAGGCTTCATGGCTCCTGCACTATGTTCCAAGGAAGACATGAAGACCCCATTTGATTTGACAATCATGAGGTACCTTATCCCAACCCACAGACATGAAGCAGGATGATGGAACTTCCAACCCTCAAGAGAACCTTGACATCTTCCAAACCCGTATAATCCTCAAAGGAATTGCAACCTTTAGATGCAAGGCTTTCCCCTTACATTCAGCTACCAACTAGGTCTATCCACTGCTTCTTAGACCTCAGCTCCCAATTCCTAGCTTAGTTCACCACCAGCTAAATGAAAGTCCATTTGTTACCAAACTTCTCCCTTCTAGCAATTCCTAAATGAGACTCTTCGGATTACCTGGATAGATTCAACAGGAGGCACTTTAGATCTAAGACCTAACCCCAGATAGCCTTGATAACCCTCATGGAGGGCTTAGGGAGAGATTTCCAAAGGTCACTAGCCAAAAAAGAACCTAAGACACTTGAAGAGCTCTAAAGCAAAGTAGAGCGTATATCAACCTGAAGAAGCCGTAAAATTAACGTAGAGGAATGACCATAGAAGACCAAACCTTAGAAAAAAAAGAATGAGAAGAGACAACTGACCTTCAAAGGGATGGTACTTTGCCGAGTATACTCCACTTAGAGTATCCTTAGCCCAGCTCTTCAACCCGAGCACGAAGCGCTTGCCCAAACTCATGCCGGAAAAACCACACCCTATACGACAAAACTATTAGCTCAGAACCTTTTAGAAAACGTAAATGCAAAATGTTTTGAGTAATGACACAACCAATTTAGAGAAAAATATTTTGAAGAAAGACTAATGTTTTCCTTGATTTTCTTGGAGTATTAAACAGGTTCTTACGTTAGCATAACACGAGTCTTGAAGCGCAAATATTTTCACTCTACATGTGCAAACATATTTAATCTCATTTGAAGAGATGGGAACTTAATGGAAGTAAAAAATATATCGTGAAATGAATGTGTACATGCTTAACAGATTGAAGAAAATCATCATATACAAGAAACCAAGGCTCAGATCCTAGAAGGTAGCACGCGATTTCAGAAAGTACGCTTCAAATGAAGATTTCAAACCAACTCTGAAGTAAGTGTATTCTACAACCTTCAATCAAAATAATCGCAATCATTTTATCACCTACAAGCTCTGATTAAAGTCTGGAAGATCGAAGATATATCAAGGAACTAATATTGCACTTTAGAAAGTTCACTTGGTCAACCAGTCTTAGATTGACATGACATTTCTTCTGTTAAGTTGGTCAACCACTCTAGCTTTTAGAAGGAAGAGTTCAAAAACCTCATTCAAAAAGTAAAAAGTAGTTTATGAAGGTGACCTCAAACCACTATTCCATAACCTTCTGGAATAGCTTTGACAAATGCCAAGCTACCCCTCTAGATTACTTTTAGACACAACAGATGATCAACATGTGTCACTTGGACAATTGATCAAGGGTAATGGTCATAAATGAAGACCATCTATAAATAGAGATGTTGTGCTTAAAGAAAATAGACTTTTCCTGCATAAGTGCCGAAATACTAGAAGTTTTCCTCCTCATCCTTCTTTAAAGTTTCATTATATCTTGTAATCAGTTTCTTGGTTGTAAAAATCTTCTCTTTACATTCTTAGTAGATCATACATTCTTCCTAGGAAGAATCATAGAAGAAGTCATTCAAGTTTTCTAGGTCTATTCCTATATCTTATGAAAACTTAGTGTAGGTTAGTTTGAGTTATAAACCCAAACACAAACCTTTGTAACCTCGATCCAAGTGATTGATGTGAGTTACCTTGGAGAGGTTAAGTAAAGACTACTTGTAATGTGACTGTAGGAGTGATCAGGTCCGGGTTAGCTTGGAGATGCTAGTGAAAGACTACTTAGGTTGTGATAGTAGATTGTACTTGCTGGTCATGGTTTATATTGAAAAGTCTAGTCAAAGACTACTCATTTGTGAAAGTAAAGTTAGCTACTAGTCAAGGTAAGAGCTGGTAAGGCTACGATAAAGACTATCCAACTTTCTCTAATTTGAGAAAGGTTTCTAGTGGAACTCAATGGTTGTTGAGAACTAGATATAGGAGGGTTGGCCAAACTAGTATAAAAACATCTGGACAATATCTTCTTCACCCTTAACTCTTTTATATTTAGGCATAGTGCGTATTATATTGTGTTTGGAAAACCATCCTATATGCTTTTTTATCATATTCTGGAGTGTAGAAAGTTACTTTCTGAAGTATCTAGTGCTGTTTCCTGCACTTCAAGTTAACCACTTGATAGTTTATTGTTTGAAGTTTCTGAAACAAAGAAGTAAAGAAAAAGCGAAGCACAATTTAACCCCCTTTTTTATGTGCTTTTTTATTTACAAGTGGCATCAAAGCTCAATCCTCTAAGATGAGCAATCTAATGATCAGAGGACAAAGATCCTGAAGAGTTATGGCACAAAACATCCACATTGAAGGACACTCCATTAACAGACTACCATTCCTTAATGATGGGGACTATGCCTATTGGACAGATAGGATGAAGCTGTTAAATACACAAGTCTTGACTTGTGGGAGATTATATAGGAAGGAGACTATGTTCCTATGGAGGAAGTTCTAGGAATTGATAATGAACCTTCAACATCAAGAGAAGTCCCTCAAAGTAAGTGGACAGTGCAACATAAAGTCAAAGTTCAATCAAACTCAAAAGCTAAGTACCTACTCACGTATGTACTAAGCAAAGGTGAATATGATAAAATCATTACTTGTGATACGGCCAAAGAGATATAGGATAGACTATACTTGTTGCACGAAGGAACTGATCAAGTCAAAGAGACAAAGATCAGTATGCTGGTCTATCAATACGAAATATTTAAATGACTGACCAATAAAGTATTGATGATATGCACATCGTAAACGAACTTAAGGGACTGGGCAAAAGGTATTCTAACTCTGAAATGGTTAGAAAAATTTTAAGAAGCCTCTTTGCTAAATGGCTGCCTAAGGTCACAACCATCAATGAAGCCAAAGACCTTCAAACTCTTGGCTTGGATGCACTAATTGGGTCACTCAAAACCCATAAGGTAGTGCCCTCTCAAAAGCATGGTGAATCTATCAAGAAGAGCACGTATATGACCTTGAAGTCATTTCATCAAAAATAAAGTAAAAGAAAAACAATGAAAGTTGCTGAGACCTTTGATGATGAGGAAGATTTTGATGAAGAGACTGAAGATGAGGATGAAGACGAGACTCCATGCTGGTGAGGAAGATGTCCAAAGCCTAGAGAGGTAGACTAAAGAGAAGAAAGACATCAACCTCAAGAAGGATAAGAAGGGCAATGGAAAATTGGAAAGCGTCACTTGCTACAACTTGGCGAGAAGGGACACTTTAAACCTGAATGTCCAAAGCTGAAGGGACCATAGAAGAAGTTCTCCATGAAAAAGAAAGAAATGCTAGCTACGTGGAGTGACTAAAAGAGGAGAAGGACGATTCAGGGAGCCAGGGCGAGTAGGAAGATATTGCAAATTTATACTTCATGGCTGGCTATGCTTCAGAAGGTGAATTTGAGGTAAACACACCTTCTAAACCTAATCTCTCTCTTATGATGAATTACTTGCTTTGTATGATGAGTTGCTGAAAATTCTCAAACTCTTTCCTCACTCTCTCTAACCTGAAGAAAAAACATCAAAAGGTTGTTTTAGAACTTGAAATGGTCAAATCAGATGTTGAGAATCTAAGGCTTGAGAAGGAAGAGATAAACAAAGAAAATAAAGTTTTAAATATTCAGCTCAATGCCTTAGAAGCTGAAGTCGCTAGAAAATGAAAAATTTCATAAAGTTATTTCTGAACTTGAGAGAACTTCAAAGCTTCTCAAATCTGATCTTGAAAATATGGTGAATGGTTCAAGGAATCTTGAACTAATGCTTGGAGGTCAAAGGTCATATTTTAAAAACTAGGTTGGGATATGAGGAAGAGATGAATGAGAAGGGAAAGACAACTTAGAGAAAGAAAGTAAAGAACAAAGTTTCTTGTACTTTTGTCATAAGAAGGGACACCCACTGTCAAGTGCTTCATGAGGAAAAAATCTGTCAAAAAGGTTCGGAAACCTCCCCTCAAAAGACTAACCCAAAAGGACCAAAGAAAATATAGGTACCTAAATTAAAAATTTTGATTGTTGTAGTGTATCAAAGAATGCACATTGAACTAGACAACAAGTGGTACATGGACGGTGGGCTTCAGACACATGTTCAGATAGGAAGATGGTTTCAGAAATTTAAAGCCCAAGAACTTTGGATCAGTCAAGTTTGTTGATGGAGGTAAGGCAAAGGTTATATGCATAGGAAATGTTGGTAAGGATAATTTCCACCAAATCTCTTATGTGTTATTTGTTGGTGGTCTGGCTCACAATCTAGCGAGAGGCATGATAACACTTATGTGTTATTCTTGAATGATATTTTAGATCAAGATGTAAAATGTCTCGCATCCTTCACGGATGACAAGTGGATGTGTTATAAGAAGCTTGGACATGCTTATATGAATTTTATTTCTAAGCTTTCTTAGAAAGAGCTTGTTAAAGGTCTGAAAGATCAGATTTGACAATGATTTAGCTTGTGATTTATGTAGGAAAGTTAAGCAAACCAAGACTTCTTTCCACAACAAGAATGTGGCTTTAACCACTAAGTCACTTGGGCTTTTACACATGGATCTCTTTGGACTAACCAAGACTGCAAGTCTTATAATCAACGATTCTCAAGACTTACATGGGTGATCTTCCTGGCTTTCAAGGATGAAGTGCTTGAAAGATTCAAGGTTTTTGCAAAACGTGTTTGTATTGAAAAAGATTATCAAATTACTCTATTAGATCAAATCATGGAAGAGAATTTGAAAATCATGTTTTCAAAGAGTTTTATGAAAAATGTAACACCCTTCTAACTACCATGTATTACTCGAGAGTTAACATTGTAATTAGAAAAGTATCACTTTCGTTCTATAATATATACTAGTGAGAGAAAGAAATAAGGTAAATTAAATTCATAGATTATAAGGGAACTCAAATATATATTTATATATCAGTACTTCATACACAACTTACCTTTATATACACCATAATGCAAGTTAAGTTAGTTTACTTTTAATGCTATTCGACCAGGATCAAAAGACATATGCAATACCCAGTGTAACGCCCCAACTTTTCCTGTCATTTAGAAATTACCGAATTACCCTAGGTAATTCTTATATAAATCGAGACCTAACAATCCTCAATAGAGGAATATAACATTAGAAAAAAATTTATGAGCAATTCCTGCAAGAGTCGCAAGCCCAGAATTTCTGTAAGTGTAAAATGACCAAAATGCCCTGAGGTTATTTTACTCAGAAAATGAGGATCGTGGGCCCCCGTCCTCAAGGGGATGTTCTGAGGATAATAGGGGATTATTTGTGTTATGTGTGTTAATAGAGGAGAATCTCAATTTTGAGTTTCGACGCGCAAAATGACCAAAACGCCCATGCGCTTTTAACTCGATTTGCGTGACTAGAGCCCGAACCTTACTAAAATGTTTTAAAAGGTGTTTTTAAGCTATGATTGGCCATTGGTTAAGTTCGAATGGCCGGAAGGATTTTGAGCGAAATGACCATTTTGCCTGTCTCTTTGCAGTTTTGCAATTTTTGAGATTTTCGATTCGTCTAATGAAACCTAAGCAATATTAGACTCAAATTAAAGCTTATTAAATTCTAATCACTAATCTAGAGTCAAAATTATTTATTTAGATTGATTAGAACCTAAAATTGCTTAAAACACCCAAATTGCTTAGTAATTCACTTAAGCCCTTAACCGTAAATTCTCTAAATTGCATGAATACCTTGCCTACACCTAAATAATACATGGAACACACAAAATCCTCTTCCACAAGGCTATAATGGCTGAAATTATTGAGTAATAAGTCAGAAAATTATTACACAAAAATCCAAAGAATGAAAACAAAGAATCATGAAAACATGGAAACATGATTCCATGTTTTAAGCCACCAAACAAAATGATTTTTCTTCCTTATTTTTTTCCTCTAATTTTTGGTCAGATTTCCTTCCTTCCTTTGTCCATTTATGAGCTGCAAAATCTCTATAAATAGGCATGCTTGAAGATAGTTTAGATGCTTAGTTCATAACTTACACAAATTCTAGTCTTAGGAGCACCAAAAGCTTTCTTTCTTTCTTTCTCTTGGCGAATTCTCCCTTCAGCTTTTCAAGGATATTTTGCTTCATTTCACTCAAGGAAACCAAGTTCTCTTCCTTTCTTTCAAATCAAATTAGGTAGGGAGGTGTTTCTAAGTTCATTTTATGCTAAGACAAGTTATGTTTCTAGCTCAAAAATGATGTTTTCATGAGAATTTATATTTCTCTAAAGTCTTGAGGAGCTCTAGTAAAGAAATAAAATGAACTTGCATCCATGTTTAAGTTTATGCCTTACATAACCATGTTTACTTTCTATGTCATCACTAAATTCTCAAGAATGAATAAATGAACTTGCATATTCATGTTTAAATTTCCAAGCTTGCATTTCATGTTTATGTTTCAAGTTGTCACTTAATCTTCAAAGATAATAAAGAAGATGCATCTCATATTTATTTTATGCTCTCACTTTATTTTATAATGGCTAAAAGAATCAACGCATGACATGTTTACTTTTATGTCATCACCTAAAGATCTTAGAGCTCAAAGACTTGCCCAAGTATCACAAGCAAAGAAATAAGATTATTGGAGTTAAAGAATTGATTCTTTAAGAAGTCTTGAGATTAGAGCTTAAAAAGATGTAATAATAATTCTCTTCTCCCTTCACCGGTCCAGTGATTACCGCGCTCCCTTCTAAGATTCTCCTTTCTTTCACTAGTCCAGTGCGGACTACCGCCTTCAGTTCTTGCATCATGTTTATATTTCAAGTTCTTGCATCATGTTTAATTTTCAAGTCATCACCTTAAATCTTAAAGATAAAGAAATGAATTTGCATATCATGTTTATAATTCCAAGTTATCACCTTATAATGACAAGATTAAAATGAGGTTGCATAGCATGTTTATGATTCTAAGATATCACATAAATCTCTTAAGCTCAAGACTTGCTCCTTTTATCTTAAGTGAGAATTTTAATCATGAAGACTCTTTCAAGTTTAGCAAAAAGAATTAATTTCTGAAGAGTTTTAAAGCTTTGCAAGGATTCTACGGAAACTAATATTTTATGTTCACTTAAAATGTGATTTTATACAATTATATGAGGTTCATGATTCGGCTTCTGATATGAGATTAGTACCAATAAATGATGATGATTTAATATGTTTGGAGTTGCGATAATTATGGTTTATTGTTAAGAGAACGATTCTATGCATGTTAGTGACAAAACTAGCTTCCTAGAACAACCTTAAATCTAGAATTTACCTAGTCTTTGACCCCTTTAAGTTTATCCAATGCCAAATCTGTTTTAGTATGATATAATTCTGTTTAAGATTGGTTAAGCCATGAAAAATTTGGTAACAATTAGTGTAGGATTTATCCCGAACACTAAAAATGAAACTAGGCTAGAAAACCATAAAAGCAAGATTTCTAGAACTTTAGAGAATGAAATTTATGTATTTCCTTCTAGAGCCTTTAGTGATTTTAAGAACCAGATTTTATCATATTTAGATAAGGGAGAATGATTCATAATTGGTTTAGTAATTAATTTTAGCATCATAAGGAAAGACGGTAATGAGAAAGGGTTAAAACGCAACTTCTAGCACATTGTAAAACCTTAAGAACAACTTACTGTTATGCTGCCCCATATTGTCTAATAACGTTCTTAGGACTTATAATTGATGATAATAAGTCCCTTAGATGCATAATTAATCAGTTCAATAATTAAGATTGCCCGATTCTAGAGTTTCGATTGTTTAAGACGCTTTTCGATAAGGATTTATGATGATGCCTCTTTGATGTTTTAAATGATAAGTCTATGAAGTGATTTGATGCTTATTAAGTATTTGACGTCATTGAATGATTTTTGAGCTTGCATGTTATAATTGCTGTTGCAAACAATGAGAATGCTTATGCATGAAATAATGAAATATTCTTTGTTGCTGGAAGAAAGTATATTACTAAAAGTGTAATTTGGAAAGGTTCTGGCTAGGAAAGACTTGGTATTTAAGCGTGTCTATTTGTGACCCACCTCTCTTTCCTGGAATCTTCCTATGCATGATTACAGTTGGTATATATATTATTCCGAATAAGACTATAAACGAGAAAATGTTATAAATGATTATGAATTGAGAATTGTATTATGATATAACATGCAAAGACTTAAAGGTGACTTAAAATATATGAGAAGATGATCTTTTGGACCATCAAACTATAGGCGGTGAAAAGGTGATTCTTGCCCCCTAGTCCGTTCTCTCAAAAGGGTAGAGACAATTTTTACTTATCAAAAGGGATAAGTATATGCTGGTGACGACTAGCAAGGTATGAGCTCATAACCTAGATTACTCCCAAAAGGGTGGAGTATAGGGTGGCCCAGGAAAATGATGATGAAAGTAACTTTAAGTCACCTAAGAAACTAAGTAAATGCATTATGTGAATATGATGTTCTGCTATGCATAGTATTTATGAGATGATGATGAGAAATATGATGTTCTGCTATGCATAGTATTATGAAATGATGATGAGGAATATGATGTGATTTTATGCATAATTATGTTATTATATATGAAAGGAAAAGTTCATTATAAACATGACATGCTAAGTTTATGATGCATTATAAGACGCATGATTAAAATGAATGGACCTCGGTAAAGTATATTTCCAAACTAATTAAATGAATCTTAGCATGCTCACATTTTCATAATGAAACCCGAGGTTCCTGGGACGATGATGATGACACGATACATATGAGGTGAGTACCCTACTGAGATTCTTTTATAAGTTTCTCATTCCCTCTTTCTTTCTTTCCATCTCGTCTTCAGAAAGTGATGGTGATGTTCGTGATTCCTATTGATGCTCTCACCTGGTAGATGCACGTGATCTTGTGAACCAGCTTATTATCCTTGAGGAACGTATTGCTAGACCTTAGCGTGAACTGGATATCTATTCCTATCTGAAGTGTTATAAATAGGTGCTGTTAATAGATGTTTTTCCATCCATATATTATTTATGTTTTGTTAGATTGCCTACATCTAGCTTAACTCTGATGATAGGCAAAATATCTATGTGAAATGTAATTATGGATATCATATGATAGAGCCAATATGATGTGTTCTTCATGATATGTCTGTTTATTTTTTGCTTTCCCGATTATCGTCCACGTTATGCGCGGCTCACGTTTTCAATTATGTTTAAAAAAAAAATGGCTCGTAATTTCACTAAGTATTTTCAAAGCATGATTAAGGAACGGAAGCAAAGAGTAAAGTCTAGTAATTAATCAAATACGACTTAGGTGTATTGGGTTGATTATTAGGGTGTTACACCCAAAACCTAGACTACTCAAGTAACAAGGCCCAAAATCACATATATACATAAATGGAAAAATATCTCATATAAATCAGTCTGAGCTGGCCAAGTCCTAGCACTGTGTTACAACTATATACAAGTCAAAAGTCCCTGAAGATCTTATGTCCTCCTAAGGAAAGCCATTGGCCATCGGTATGATGACCTCACCTCCACCAGGGCCATCAGGACCCTTGGGTGGATTTGAGTTGAGGACGAGGATGAGGAGGGAATATCCTGGAGGGGTCCTGGTGGTGCAAGTGGGACATCAAATATAACCGATGTGCCATATGGAGAGTCACACCATCGTAAGGGAAAGCGTGGTCAAAGTCAACTATAAAAACAGACGCACTGGAAGAATGGCCGAAAAACACATGCACGACCCCAAATAAGCTCCTATAAAGAAAATCGAGTATTGGATCGTAGTGCCACACCCATTGTGGTGAATCAAGGAAGAACGTGAGGGACGACATTAGCTAATCTAAATAATACAAAATAAATACAACCATAGGGATGAGAATATTATAAAATTCTTAGTAGGGTACTCCCTTAGGTGTGATGTAGATCATAACCAACAAGCTCATTCATATAGGAATCATTATGCAAAATTATATGTATAATTACCAATGTATACAAATCATGTAAAGTCAAATGCAAACATAGTAATGATCATGCGTTGTCCTTTTATAACCATGTAATTCAATTCGATGCATTTTCTTTTCATCGACATAGGAAGAATTAAATCCATACCAAGTGGTATTTATAGCGGACAACTCAACAATGGGCAATAGACTACTTATCAAGACATAAGCTCATTCTTATACGTGATCTTCAGACTTCATTTTTTTTCCTTTTTCTGAATCTCACACAATTCTATTCTTAGTCGATATGTCTACCGACTCATAATATCTTTAGGAAAGTCCTTATTGTTGCCTTCCCTTATTAACCAACATAAGTCTTGTCTCTATTTTTCCCGTATGTTAGAACATGCACAATAGAATTTCTTACTTGTTCTTTTGTCACATATAGTCCATCATCATCTTTCATTGTTACCAATACATGCTCCAGTTTCATATAAATATTTATTCACAATGAAACTCTCATCTATTCCTCATAATTGAATCTCTAAATAATATAGCATGCATTGATACTCCTCATACTTGGGTCAAAAGTCATTTTATTTCCATGCCAAGAATTTAGTTCATTTCCTGCACATTAACAGAATTTTAAATCAAGTAGCAAGATTTATTTCTTATATCAAACAACCAATTACATATCTACAAAAACTCTCCATTACACCTTAATGTGTCCACAATGTTCTGTAAAATTTTTAGAGCAACACAAGTTCTCTAACTATGTCAACAAAATTCTACAAGTTTGGTGGCCCAGGCGCTTGGCCTAACTCAGAATTGAAATCTCATAATTTTTAACCCCAACAAATGATTGAATCAATTCAAAATAAAATACAGGGTTGAACTTCAAGATGTTTACAATATCCATAGCTTCAATTCCAAAACTTCAAGCAGCATAGGCATAATTTCAGTTCTTGATTTTTTTAAAGCAGTATAAATCAAAATCAGAAGCTCAAGAAAATTCGTAGGACTAGTCTAAGATGTCAACTTCAACATAAATTTTTTCTAGCTAATAAAAATACCTACAACTTGCTCAAAAAATTTGTAATCCTCCTCTACCTATAAGAGAATCAAATTTCTAGCAAGCATGAATAACACTTTTTTAGCAAAATTGAAGTTTTCAACAACACCAATACACTCCACATTAGAATTTAGAATATCAATTTTCCAATCATCACAATCAGCAAGAAAATAGAGTTTCATCAAGTAAAGAAAACAACACCCTACTTTGAAATTATAGAGCTTTGTAATCCAAAGGTGTTCCAAAGGATTTCTCTTCACTCCAAGGACTCCCAACTAAGCTCCAAACCTCCTTTAGGCAGTGAGGAAGTAAGATATCAAAGTGAGATTGGTGGAGAATTGAAATTGTAATCGGTTAGAATTGTAGGTGTTGAGGTGTAGATTAAGTTTAGTGAAGGAAGTTGGTAGTTTTAATAACTCTAAGCTAGTGTTTTTGGCATTTGAACTCTTGAGATGAAAATGGAGGCTGCTACCTTTCTCCTTGGTGTTGGCCAAGAATGGTTGGCTTCTTGAAGAAGCTTAGAGCTTATGTTTATTTTATACATAAATGAATGAATATTATATTGTATATTTGAGTAGTCTTTAATCCAAGATTGTAAAATGGATGGCTAGGATTAAATCTTGTAATTCAAGATTGAATCTTAGCCATTCATTTGATATAAGTGGATAATCTTCTTCATTTTATAAAGATTAAATTAGTTTTTGGTGTTAGAAATCACACGAAATTTCACCGAATAGGTAAAACACCGTACCTGGGTAATTAAACATTGTCCAGAAATTAATACTAGGTATAAAATCTTTATTCCTATCCATTTCTAATCTTAATCCTATAATTTCTCAGTTTCAAAATCTCCGAGTTCCAATTCTAGGGTTTCGGCTCCAGCCCGGGCCTGCAAAATACTATTTATATTTTTTCTTTTTCTTTTTTTATAATACTCATTCGTTGAGTTATCCTCATCATCATACGCCTGTCAAAACATTGAAATTTCCATTAATAAAGCGCCAATTAATTTATGAATAAATTTAAGGTGTTACAAAAAACATGGCATCTCTCATGAGTTCTCTATGCCTAGAACTGCCTAACAAAATAGGGTTGTTAAAAGGAAGAACATAAGCTTATAGGAGATGGCCAAAACTATGCTTTTACAAAGTGATTTATCAAAAGATTTTTGGGAGGCTTAAACACCTCTTGCTATATCAAAAATAGAATATTTCTAAGGCTAATCCTCAAGAAAACACCTTATGAGCTATGGAAGGGTAGAAAACCCAATATATCATATTTTCATATCTTTGGCTCATAATGTTTTATTCTTAACACTAGAACAAACTCACAAAGTTTGATCCTAAATCTAATGATAGCACTTTCATAGGATATTCCTCAATTTCTAAAACTTACAGGGTGTACAAAAAAAGAATGCTATGCATTGAGGAGACTATCCACATCAAGTTTAAAGAGCTTAGGAAGGACTTTGTTGATGATCTTGAAGAGTTGAATGTAAATCTTGAGAAACTGAACCTCAAAGATTCTTTTGAAAGGAAGCAATGAAAGCTCAACCTTTAGAAAGTAAGCTCCAGAGCGTGGACTCTTTAGAAAGTGTAACACCCTAATAATTACCCAATACGCCTAGGTCGTATCTGATTAATTACTTGACTTTACTCTTTGCTTCAGTTATTTAAACATACTTTGAAAATACTTAATGAAATTACGAGCCATTTTTTTTAAACATGATTGAAAACGTGAGCCTCGCATAGCATGAATGATAATCGAGATAAAGCGGAAAACCAGGGCATATCATGAAAAACACATCATATCGGCTCCATCATATGACATCTATAATTACATAACACATAGATATTTTGTCCCAAGAGAGTTAGGCTAGGTGTAGTCAATCAAACAAAACATAAATAGAATATGGATGGAAGAACATCCATTAACGACACCTAATAATAATAATACCCCAAAAATAGGGATAGATATTTGACCTCACGTGCAAGGTTTAGCGAGACGTTTCTTCAAGGATGATAAGCTGGTTCACAAGCTCAAGTGTATCTACCAGGTGAGAGCATCAACGGAAATCACGAACATCACCTTTACTTTCTGAAGACGAGATAAAGAAGAAAGAAAGAGGGAGTGAGAAACTTATAAAAGAATCTCAGGGTACTCACCTCGTATGCATCGTGTCATCATCATCGTCCTCAGGAACCTCGGGGTTATTATGAAATAGTGAGCATGCTAAGATTCATTTATTAAGTTTAGAAATATACTTCAAGAATTAAGTTTTAATCATGCGTCTTGTAATGCATCATAAACTTAACATGTCATATTTATAATGAACTTTTCGTATCATATATCTCATCAACATATCATAATAACATAGCTATGCATAAGACCACATCATATTTCTCATCATCATATCGTAAATACTATGCATAGAAGAACATCATATTTCTTATCATCATCTCATAAATACTATGCATAGAAGAACATCATAATCACATAATACGTTACTTAGTTCCTTAGGTGACTTAAAGTTACTTTCATAATCATTTTCCTGGGCCACCCTATACTCCACTCTTTGGGGAGTAACCTAGGTTATGAGCTCATACCTTACTTGTAACACCCATTTCTGCCTGAATACAAATGACCAAAATGCCCCCGAGGTCATTTTACCGGAATTTGAGGACAGTTGCCCGCAGTCCTCGAATGGGTCAACTCAATGTTTGAAGGGGTTACAACTGTTGTGTTTGATATCGAGGTGAGAATCTCGTTTTCAAACCTTCGGCTCAAAATGACCGAAATACCCATGCTTTGTTCTACACGGGTAAAAGGTGCCGTTTGCCCGAAATTTTTCAGGAAGTTTGGAATGATGTTTATGAGTGATATCTGATGTCTAGTCGGCAGAAGGTCGGTAGTTTAGTGCAAAATTACCATTTTGCCTCTAGAACGTGTACAGTGAGCCTAATGACGCAATTAAGCAAACCTAAGCAATATTAGGCTCTAATCGAAGATTAATTTATTTCAATAATTAATCTAGAGTCAAAATAATTTATTAAGGTTAATTAGAACCTAAGATTGCTTAGTTAAACTCTAATTGCATTCTCTAATTCAAGATTCCTAGTCATGGAATCTTGAATAGTGTTTTCTCTCCAATTCCTTAAATTAAGGAATTGTACCATACCTCATTTGACTAAGAAAAATGAATTTAATTTGTTAATCTAGTATGACCACTCCCTAATCAAGTCTTGACATCCTTAATTAACCAATTATCTTACCTAAACACCTTACAAACTCCTAATCAAAACCTTAATAAAAGAAACACCTAAACACATCCTTAAACCACAATTACATGAACAAAATCCCTTCCCCCTTGGCTGCATGGGCTGGCCGAATTCTCACCCAAGAGAAGTGCCACATGTTGAATTTTTCCTCACTCAAAAGACCATGCCTTGCCCATAGTTATGCCCATACTCAACCATGCTTCAACCCATACTCTAAGCCATGCCTTGTAAGAGATATTTCTTCTCTCCTTCCTCCCCAAGATGACTGGCCACTCCTCCTCCTCCTCTAAGCCATCCATGAGCTCTCAATCTTCTATAAATACACTAGCTTGAAAACTCTTTGGATGTTTACACACTTGAGCAAACTTCAAGCTTTTTTCCCAAACTCAAAGAACCTCTTTTCCTCCTCCCTTGGCCGAGTTCTTCATCAAGTTTCCAAGGAGGATTTCCTTCTCTTTTCCTCTCAAGAAACAAAGCTTTCCTTCCTCTCTTCAAGACTTCTTTAGGTAGGGGTTTTTGTTTTAATGTTTTTGCTTGTGTTCTTCAAGAAAAGTTCTAGCTTTCTCTTGGTTTCAAACTCTTTCCCTCTTCCTCTTTCTTTTCGGCCAAGAGGCCTATTTATAAAGAGAACATGAGCTTGATGATGAGGTTTCAAGATAATGACTTGTTGTTGTCATGTGAGAAACCTCTAAAGCTTGAAACAACTTGGTCTTGGACCATACATGCTTGTGTTTCTTTCTTTTCCTTGGTTTATTTTTCGGTTCCTTTTCCCTTTGTCCTTGAAAGATTTCGGTTTCCTTCCTTTATTTGAACAAAGTTTGTAAAATATGTCAAGTAGATCACAAAAGTTTTGTTAAGAAAATTAATCCTATGTTTTCAAAGAGCTCTAAGCTTACCCTTGCCAACCTTAAAGTTGGTCGGCCGTTCTAAGAGTTTACTCTAGATTGAAGCCCATGAGCAATAAAATAAAGAATATGAGTAGTTCAATTTATGTTTGTTTTGTTAAAAGTGTTGGTGTTTTTGTTTTAATTCACTTTCTTGAGCTTGATGATGAAGTTCAAACCAAAGACTTCTTTGAAGACTTGGTGTTAAGAACTCTAAAGCTCATCTTTGATTGTTAAGATACATGTTGGGTTAAGGCTATTGATATTCCTCTAAAGTCTTGCAAGAGCTCTAGTTAAGATAAAATAAGTTGCATCCATGTTTAAATTTGCTTGCATTGCATGTTTATTTTGATGCCATCACTAAACTTTCAAGAATAAATAAATGAACTTGCATTATCATGTTTAAATTCCCAAGCTTGCATTCCATGTTTACATTTCAAGTCATCACTTAATCTTGAAAGATAATAATGAGGTTGCATCTCATATTTATTTTATGCTCCCACTTTACCTTATAATGAAGAATAAAACGAAGTGCATAGCATGTTTAAGATTATGTTATCACCTAAATACTCTAGAGCTCAAAGACTTGCCCTAAGTATCTTCAAAGGGAAACTTTAATAAAAAAAGAAATGGATGTGTTTTAGTATGATACAATGAATGGTTTGATTTTGTAAATGTAAGGATGATTTCAGGAAAATGTTGGAAAAATGTTTTATGAGGTCTCAAGGTGTTTAAATAGTTTGGAATGTGTCAAAAATCATGTTTTCTCAATTTTTAGGTCTGGTAATCGATTACCAGCTTATGTAATTGATTACCAGAGTGGTCTTTCGAAGGGTTTTTGGTTTGGTTCGATTACCATACATGTGTAATCGATTACCAAGGCTGTTCTTCATGCCTAAAACCGGTCCTTAAAACCCTGGAATCGATTACGTACTTGTGTAATCGATTACTCGATTCATCATTTTCCAGAAATAGATTTAACCCTAAGTAATCGATTACCATCCTATGTAATCAATTACCCTTGTTTGAAACCCAGAATAAAATTTAGTCCCTGGTAATCGATTACCAGGCACATGTAATCGATTACCAGAACACCTTTTTTGCTCATGAAATTATCCCAAGAGAAAGGCTGGTAACTCGTATGCATTTATGACATGATTTTATGCGATTGTGCGTGATACATACTTTTGGTTTTTCTATCTTGTTGGCCACTATGAATTTTGTTTCGAGGAGTTAGAATGCATAAGTTTATGTTTAAGAGAAGTGAGAAACGATGTTGACCTTAGGAAGGACTAAGCAAATAGAAAGGTTTGAGAACTAAAATCATCACACCCTTAGGCATGAGAATAATGATAACTTATGTTCCAGCATAATTGAGCTTAAGGAAGATAATCCATAATTAGTGTTGATGCCTAGAAGTTGAACCTAGGATCTTAGGCAAAGACAGAACTTAGAAAAAAGCCTAGGGTGTAGATCCTAGAATTCCCCATAGTCGAGTAATGATCATGATGTTTAATCTATACAATGCTGATTGGATGAGTTAGTAAACATAAACGTTAGAAAGAATCATAGGTAATGATCGGATCCATAATAAAGGATAGGATAATTGGAATACAAGTTTAAGACCGTAAGGGCTAAAGCATAAGATACCTCGTGTGATGTGAGAATGAGACCGAGCGAGTATGCTTGTGTTACGTATGAATATGTTAATGTCATGAGCATGAGCTTATGAGGATTCATGATGTGATGATGTTTTGATATATTGTGAGCATAATGCATGAGACTATGTGATACAAGTGTATTAAAGGAAGTACGTCGTTTTGTGATTTAAAGGTTTATCTGATTGAGGAATTTATGAGGCAACATGCATTATGTGAGTTATGTGGCATGAATCAAATTTGAGGAAATTCGGAGTGTAGTTGTTATGCTGCCAAATTTCCATCAAATTTGAGAGACTTAAGAAAGTTTTGAAAAATAAGATGTTTAATGTGACACACCGAGACGTACTTCCTGCTATGGTGAGGAGAAGGTAAAACTGTGAGGGCATCGACATTAGCCTCCAAAGCAGACAAAGTCGCTAGTCTTAACCAATCGATGTGTTTCGAAGAAGGAAAAAGTCCCATGATGGGTGATCCTTAGGCCCCCTACCCGTACTCAGGAGTCGGGATTATTATGATGATTCTGATTATGTTTATGATTCGCTTATCAAGAGGATAAGTAAGAACTAGTGACGACTAGTTAAGGACCTTTAGGGTGCAGTTACTATGATGATGTTAGTGTCACAAGTATGACAAAAGGAATGATGTTCAAGAAAAGTTATATGCCACTTATATAATGATTAATTATTGTTCAGTTTGCCTAAAGTAATGTTACATTCTGCTATGCTGCATACATGCATTAAGATTCATTATAAAAGACACGGACCTTGGATAAACACTCTTATGAAAATCTCATAATGAACCTATGCATGCTTAACCTTTTCATAATAAACCCAAGGTTCATGGGGACGTAAACGATGACACTAGGATAGAGGATTTCCTATGAGATTCTTTAGCAAGATTCTCACCCTCTCTCTTTCTTTTCCGTTACATCTTCAAACATTGATGGCGTCGTTCGTGATCTTCATTGACCCGCCCACTTGGGAGGTGCACTATGACCCCGAGCATCAGTCCTACCACTTCCAGGGTCATTGTGAGGTGCGCGTTTTGTGTACGTGGAACGCCCGTTGCTTTCCCCGTCTCCAGCTATCGCTTCCATCTGACTTCACCTTTGGCGACGACCTGATTTTTGAGAGGACGCGACCCTCAGATGAGAGACCCACCGTGCCCATCCTTCTTCATCGGCGGCACCCTACCCCGAGTATGTTCCTCGTCCTCGATTGGAGGCTGACCCCTGGAGGGCTCTTCCCTTCTTTCCCTATGGATCTCTGGAGGTAGCGAGGACACTGTCACCCAGCCAAGGCATGCGAGGCGTGTTCAATAGCCCGAGAGGCGACCACGTCATGGAGGCCACGCCGTTCCTCAATTCCCATGCCTAGATCTCTGCTTCATTGGGCTACATCCGAGGCTCCGTATCCCGGGGACATCTCCCCATTGAGGATCAACGCTATCCGTAGGCGTGGAGGCTGAGGGTAGTGATAGTTGTGAGTCTTATCTTTTGGGATTTACCATGTACTTGCTTTTACTTTCCTTTCTGTTTATGTATTTCCAGTTTCTATGTATTGCAAGCTCTACTCACCTATAAAGGCAAGACTTTATGCTTCATTTTACATTTCAGTAGTTATGTACTAAACTTCTATAATTAATATTATGATGAACGTTCTTATGATTAAGGTGTTCCTTTATGTTTTGCTGTTGCATGACTCCCGCTTCCGCTTTACGTTTCATTTACGTTATGTGTAATACCCTAATAATTAACCCAATACACCTAGGCAATATCTGATTAATTACTAGACTTTACTCTTTGCTTCAGTTCCTTAATCATGCTTTGAAAATACTTAGTGAAATTACGAGCCATTTTTTTTAAACATAATTGAAAACGTGAGCCGTGTTAACGTGAATGATTTAACAAAATTTAAAAGACACATAGGAATTTACAAACATCACATCATAATATATTGGCTCCATCATTCAGCATCCATAATTACATATCATATAGATATTTTGCCTACCAACAGAATAAGACTAAGTGTAGGCAATCTGATAAAACATAAATAATATATGGATGGAAGGACATCCATTAATGGCACCTAGTAATAACACTCAGGGATAGGGATAGATATCTGAAATATACGAGTGAAACTACTAGTGATTCAAGTTCAGTGACTCCTGAGAGCCTCAATGTGATTCACGAACGCTTCCTTCTGTTTCTGAAGACGAGATGGAAAGAAAAATAGAGGGTGAGAAACTTATAAAAGAATCTCAGTAGGGTACTCACCTCATGATGCATTGTGTCATCATCATCGTCCCCAGGAACCTCGGGTTATTATGAAATAGTGAGCATGCTAAGATTGATTTATTAAGTTTTAAAATATACTTTACCGAGGTTCGTCCCTTTAATCATGCGTCTTATAATGCATCATAAACTTAGCATGTCATGTTTATAATGAACTTTTCCTTTCATATATAATAACATAGTTATGCATAAAATCACATCATATTCCTCATCATCATTTCATAATACTATGCATAGCAGAATATCATATTTCTCATCATCATCTCATAAATATATGTATAGCAGAACATCATATCACACATAATGCATTTACTTAGTTTCTTAGGTGACTTAAAGTTACTTTCATCATCATTTTCCTGGGCCACCCTATACTCCACCCTTTGGGAGTAATCTAGGTTAGCTCATACCTTGCTAGTCGTCACCATGTAACGCCCCAATTTTTACTGTAATTTTTACTATCATTAGGAATTACCGAATTACCGTAGGTAAATATTATATAAAATTTGAGACCAAACAATCCTTAATAAAGGAATATAACGTTAGAAGAGAAGTTAGGAGCAATTCGTGCAAGTATTGCAAACCCCAATTTTCTGTACGTGTAAAATGACCAAAATGCCCTGAGGTTATTTTACTAGAAAATGAGGATCGTGGGCCCCACCCATCCTCAAGGGGATGTTTTGATGTTAATAAGGGATTGTTTGTGTTATGTGTGTTAATAGAGGAGAAAAATCCTAATTTTGAGCTCCGACGCGAAATGACCAAAACGCCCTTACGCGTTTTAACTCCAATTTGTGCCGACTAAGCCCGAACCTCACTAAAATGTGTTAAAAGGTGTTTTTAAGCCATGATTAACCATTGGTTAAGCTCGGTGGTCTGGGAAATTTTTAAGTAAAATGACCGTTTTGCCCGTCTTTGTGGAGTTTTACAAATTTTGAGATTTTTGATTCGTCGAGAAACCTAAGCAATATTAGGCTCAAATTAAAGCTTATTAAATTCTAATTACTAATCTAGAGTCAAAATTATTTATTTAGATTGATTAGAACCTAAAATAGGCATGCTTGAAGATAGTTTAGATGCTTAGTTCATAACTTACACAAATTCTAGTTTTAGGAGCACCAAAAGCTCTCATTTCCTCCTCCTCTTGGCTGAATTCTTTCTTCAAGTTTTCAAGAATATTTTCTTTCATTTCACTCAAGGAAACCAAGTTCTCTTCCTTTCCTTCAAATCAGATTAGGTAGGGAGTTGTTTTTAAGTTTATTTCTATGCTTTGCTAAGTGTTGTTCTTGGTTCAAAATGATGATTTCATGGATTTTCTCTAGTTTTTCCATTTGGTTTTCTTCTTCCTTTTTCTTTGAACAATTCAGCCATATGGCCTAGGTGGGACTAAGATGATGGCTTGATGATGAGGACCTTGAGGGTGGGTTGTGAATCCATCACAAGTTAGGCCTCTAAAGCTTGAAAGTTCCACTTGATGCAAAACTTTAAAGAATAATATTTTTATGATGTTTTTATGATCTTGAGTTTAGAACTTGAAAGATGTATTTTTCACTTTGTCTTGCTAAGATATATTGGGTTGAATTTATATTTCTCTAAAGTCTTGGAGGAGCTCTAGTAAAGAAATAAAATGAACTTGCATCCATGTTTAAGTTTATGCCTTGCATAACCATGTTTACTTTCTATGTCATCACTAAATTCTCAAGAATGAATAAATGAACTTGCATATTCATGTTTAAATTTCCAAGCTTGCATTTCATGTTTAAATTTCAAGTTGTCACTTAATCTCTAAAGATAATAAAGAAGTTGCATCTCATGTTTATTTTATGCTCTCACTTTATTTTATAATGGCTAAAAGAGTCAATGCATGGCATGTTTATTTTATGTCATCACCTAAAAATCCTAGAGCTCAAAGACTTGCTTATGAATCATAAGCAAAGAAATGAGATAATTGGAGTTAAAGAATTTATTCTTTAAGAAGTCTTGAGAATTGGAGCTTAAAAATGTAATTCTCATCCCTCACCGGTCCTATGCGGACTACGCCGCTCCGTTGCTAAGATTCTCTTCTCCCTCACTGGTCCTGCCGGATTACTTCAGTTTCTTGCATCATGTTTATATTACAAGTTCTTGCATCATGTTTAATTTTTAAGTTATCACCTTAAATCTTAAAGATAAAGAAATAGAATTGCATATCATGTTTATAATTCCAAGCTATCACCTTATAAAGATAAGATTAAAATAAGGTTGCATAGCATGGTAATAATTCAAAGATGTCACCTAAATCTCTAAAGCTCAAGACTTGCTCCTTTTATCTTAAGTGAAAGATTTAATTATGAACATTCTTTCAAGTTATAAATCGGTCCATGGTTAAGTTAGGCCTAAAGTCCTATGACTTCTTTCAAGTTTAACAAAAAGAATTAGTTCTAAAAGAGTTTTAAAACTTTGTAAGAATTTTATGGGAAGCTAGTAATTTATGTGTACTTAAAATATGATTTGATGCTTATTAAGAATTTGGTGTCATTGATTGATTCCCTGGTTTATATGTTATAGTTGCTTGCAAACAATGAAAACTTATGCATGAAATAAAGACATATTCTATTACTAGAAGAAAGTGTATTACTTGTAAGAGTGCAATTTGGAAAGATTCTGGCTAAGGAAAGATTTGGTATTTAAGCGTGTCCATTGTGACCCACCTCTCTTTCTGGGAATCTCCAGATGCATGATTACAGTTGGTATATATTATTTGCATAAGACTATAAATGAGAAAATGTTATGATGATTATGAATGAAGAATTGTATTATGATATAACATGCAAAGACTTAAAGGTGACTCAAAATATATGAGAAAATGATCCTTTGGACCCAATCAAACTATAGGCGGTGAAAAGGTGATTCTTGCCCCTAGTCTGTTCTCTCAAAAGGGTAGAGACAGAATTTTTACTTATCAAAAGGGATAAGTATATGCTGGTGACGACTAGCAAGGTATGAGCTCATAACCTAGATTACTCCCAAAAGGGTGAAGTATAGGGTGGCCCAGGAAAATGATGATGAAAGTAACTTTAAGTCACCTAAGAAACTAAGTAAATGCATTATGTGAATATGATGTTCTGCTATGCATAGTATTTATGAGATGATGATGAGAAATATGATATTCTGCTATGCATAGTATTATGAAATGATGATGAGGAATATGATGTGATTTTATGCATAACTATGTTATTATATATGAAAGGAAAAGTTCATTATAAACATGACATGCTAAGTTTATGATGCATTATAAGACGCATGATTAAACGACGAACCTCGGTAAAGTATATTTTCGAACTTAATAAATCAATCTTAGCATGCTCACTATTTCATAATAACCCAAGGTTCCTGGGGACGATGATGATGACACAATGCATCATGAGGTGAGTACCCTACTGAGATTCTTTTTATAAGTTTCTCACTCCCTCTATTTTTCTTTCCATCTCGTCTTCGAAAGAAGGAAGCGTTCGTGAATCACATTGAGGCTCACCGTAGCTGAACTTAATCCTGAGTTTCACTCGTATATTTCAGATATCTATCCCTATCCCTGGAGTGTTATTACTAGGTGCCATTAATGGATGTCCTTCCATCCATATATTATTTATGTTTTATTAGATTGCCTACACTTAGTCTTATTCTGTTGGTAGGCAAAATATCTATATGATATGTAATTATGGATGCTTATATGATGGAGCCAATATATTATGATGTGATGTTTGTAAATTCCTATGTGTCTTTTAAATTTTGCTAAATCATTCACGTTAGCGCGGCTCACGTTTTCAATTATGTTTAAAAAAAAAATGGCTCGTAATTTCACTAAGTATTTTCAAAGCATGATTAAGGAACTGAAGCAAAGAGTAAAGTCTAGTAATTAATCATACTCCTAGGTGTATTGGGTTAATTATTAGGGTGTTACATTTTGGTATAGAGGTTGGTTCTCACGAATCCTGAGGATTGGACTGACTATGCTTCTAAAGCATAATACGTTAGTAATGTCATGTGTAGATGTTTATCATTAGGATGAGCTTGAGGATTAGAAATACATGACTCCTATGTTGAAAGTGCCATGGTAACTTGCTCACTTTGCATGGAATATTGGGCTTGATCACCTGTGTTGCCGTTTTGTGTGTATAGGGACCAATGGCACGACGACAACGGCTAGGAGCGCGCACAGAATAACCAAGATAATGAGACCGCTGAAGCACTTGACGTAGCAAGGACCATGAGAATGATGATGGAACGATGGATCGAGATCGTCAAGCTAATATAAATCAAGGACATGAAATTCCGAACATGCTCGTTTCGGAATTCCAAGGCGAATCCACCTGTTTCAAGGGGACCCTAAATCCTAATGTAGCAGAATGAATGGATTCAATATTGAGAAGGTCTTTGCTAGTTCCATGTTCAGAGGAGCAGAAGGTCACTTTTGCCACCCACATGCTTGAGGGTGATGCCGGCTTTGTGGATGGTGTTCGAAGACTCCTGGAGGCAACCAAAGTGGACATTGATTGGGAATTATTCAAGGTCCATTTTTACGAGAAGTATTTAGGAGTCGGTTAGAAATGCTAAGGACATTGAATTCATGCAACTTGTCCAGGGAATATGAATGTGGCTCATATCCTGCCAGATTTGAGGAACTCATTAAGTTCTCAAGGATGTACCAAGGTAACCCTGATGAGTATTGGAAATGCATTAAATACGAGTCAGGGTAAAGGCGAGAACTTAATGTGGCAGTTGCGCACTGGAAATAGGGATTTCTCTACCTTAGTCAACAAATGCCGCATCATTGAAGAAGGGAGAGAAGCGGGTACTTCAAAGTCTGAGAATATCATTAAAAGCTGACACCTCAAGGTCAACAGTTCAAGAGGCAAAATCGACCTCCATTTCCACATCAATCAAGATCACAAGTGCCACAAAGGAACTTTCATCAAGGAAGACCGAACAACAACAACAACCGCTATAATAATCAACAACAATCGCAACAACAACAATAATAACAATAAAGGGAAAGCACCACAAAGAGGTCCAGGCACCTCCACGACCCGTGCCATCCATGGAATGTCCCAAGTGCGGCAAGAATCATGGGAGCATGCCATGTCGAGCCGGAACAAACGTGTGCTACAGTGAAACCAGGTCATTACTCAGAGAATGCAGAGAAAGGAACCCGCCAACCCCCAATCCCAAGCCAGGAATACCAAGGAAGGGTATTCACCGTTAATGCCTGAAGAAACGACAAAGTCACGAAATCTCGTGGAAGGTAAGTGTAATATGTATGGTAGAAACTTAATTGTCCTATTATGATTCTGCGCCTCCCATTCTTTTATCTCCCACTCGTGTGTTAAAACCCTTAACTTGCATATAACTAAGCTTCCTTTTGACCTTATTGTTTCTACCCTCCTGGAAAACCTGTTAGGACTTGTAAATGTTGTTTAGATTGCCATTTTGTTATTGAGAATAGATCATTTGTTTTAGATCTCATTTGCTTACCCATGCAAGGTTTAGATGTGATTCTTGGCATGGATTGGCTTGAAGCCAACCGTGTCCTGTTAAACCCTATGAGAAAACCATTACTTTCTTCCTGTTCCCATTAGACCTAAGAAACCCATAAGTCTTTACATAACATCAAAATGGACTGTGGTAAGGGTGAGAGTAAAGGTTATATTTTCTTAGCGCTAGTGATGCAGACTTTGAGCAAAGTATCGAATGAGATACCGATAGTAAGAAATTATCCCGAAGTATTTCCAGATGAGATACAGAGTTTCCCCCAAGAGAGATAGAGTTTTCCATAGAATTGCTTCCGGTGCAGGTCCCATATCCATAGCCCCATCAGGATGTCCCCATTAGAGTTGACCGAGTTGAAAGCTCAGTGGAGGATTTATTGGAGAAAAAGTTTGTAACCTAGTGCGTCACCTTGGGAGCCCCTGTGTTGTTTGTGAAGAAAAGGATGGGAGTATGAGGATGTGTGTTGACTATAGGCAATTGAATAAAGTGACAGTGAAGAACAAATACCCTTTGCCTAGGATAGATGACTTACTGACAGAAAGGGGACAAGTTTTCTAAGATTGATTTGAGGTTAGGTTACCACCAGATTAGGTGAGAGATGAAGATATACCAAAAACGGCTTTTCGTACCTATACGGCCATTTTGAGTTTAGTAATGTCCTTTGGATTAACCAATGCTCGGCAATTTTTATGGATTACATGAATAGGATCTTTAGACCTTATTTAGATCAGTTTGTGGTTGTCTTTATAGATGACATTCTCATCTCTAAGACCCACGAGGAGCATGAACGCCACCTAACTATAGTACTGGAAATCCTGAAGGAAAAGAAACTATATGCCAAGCTTTCTAAGTGTGAATTCTGGTTGGATGAGGTGAAATTTTTAGGGCATGTAGTATCTAAGAAAGGAATTGCTGTAGATCCTAGTAAGGTGGAAACGGTTGTAAACTGGGAAAGACCAACCACGGTAACTAAAGAGGAGCTTCTTAGGTTTAGCTGGTTATTACCGTCGGTTTATCAAGGGATTTTCCCAGATTTCCCTTCCTCTGACTAAGCTAACTAGGAAAAACACCTCTTTTCATGGACCAGGAGTGTGAAAAGAGCTTTCAAGAGTTGAAACACAAGCTAACCTCAACCCTTTTAGTGTTCCCGACCCCAATGTGCCTTCGAAGTGTCCTGTGATGCTTCGAGGAAGGGTTTGGGTTGTGTCTGATGCAGGATAGGCAAGTGGTGGCCTATGCATCGAGGCAACTCAAGCCACATGGCAAATTCCCCACCCATGACCTTGAGTTAGCCGTTGTGTTTGCTCTAAAGATTTGGAGACACCATTTATACGGAGTGAGGTTTGAGGTGTTTTCTGATCACAAGAGTTTGAAATATCTCTTTGATCAAAAAGAGCTAAACATGAGGCAAAGAAGGTGGATGGAGTTTTTAAAAGATTATGATTTCGGGTTAAACTATCATCAGGTAAAGCTAATGTTGTAGCTGATGCCCTAAGTAGGAAATCCTTACAAGTGTCTCGTTTGATGGTGAAAGAGATTGAGTTAATTGAGCAATTTAGAGCCTCAACCTAGGAATGACCTTGACCACTAAGGGCATAAGAGCTTGTCACCTTAGTGTGACAAGTGAATTAAGGAAAGAATTGCTCAAGCCCAAAGGAAAGATACAGAATTTCAAGAGACCTTAGAGGCGAAGAGCTCATAGTTGAAAGGTTTTACCCAAGGGAATGATAGTTTATGGAGGTTTGAAGGTCGTATATGTGTACCTGAGTGGTGACCTCCGAAGGATATTTTGGAGGAAGCCCATAAGAGTCATTTCACCCTCCATCCTGGTGCCACCAAGATGTATCAAGATTTGAGGAAGATGTTCTGGTGGCCTGGATTGAAAAATGATGTGTGCACATGGGTGAATAAATGCTTGGTATGTCAAAAGGTGAAGATTGAGCACCAAAGACCTGGAATGTTGCAACCCCTATCAATCCAGAGTGGAAGTGGGATAGTATCTCCATGGATTTTGTAACTGGACTACCGAAACCCAAGCGAATCATGACGCCATTTGGGTAATAGTGGATCGGTTGACTAAGTCAGCCCACTTTTTACCTATTAAGGTGACTTATTCCTTGGATAGGTTAGCACA